>JAABOM020028555.1:0-17633 GCA_011800125.2 Solanum clarkiae
GAGTCCAAGAGGGCTCGTTTTGAAGGTGGTTTCCTAGGTTCCATACTTTAATAATTTTCTAGTCTTATGTGATACTGATATGGTATAAATATATCGGTAGAGTATCACAACGAATATATTTTCTACTAATTTAAAGTATAATAATTTTTTTATTTATTTCTTAAAAAATTATAATTTGATATGATACCAATTGAGTATCAATATACCACCAAAGTATCACAGACTATCATAGAGAATTATTTCATAGTATTCATGTTAATGTGAGCACGATGTCAACATGACATTGGAGCGAAATAAAAAGGGCAAAGTGGGGTAAAAAGGTAAATAGTTTAGGTAATGGGTCCATTAAGGATAAATAGATTGGATTGGGTCTATTAAGGATAAATAATTTCAAATTAGGTCTATTTTGTGCACTTTTTCCAATTTCTTAAGGCTACTTTGAACTTTAACTTAATTACAATTAAAAAAAATTATATGTGACTAAGATACTCTTTTCATGTATACTAACAAAGTCGTAATGAGTTATTTATAAATATAGGGTGATAGTATAAATATGATACATGTCACACATACAAATCTTGTTTGTGTGTTTTATGTGATGTCACGACCCAGACCTATGGTCTAGGAGAGATACGACGAATGGGAACCCTAGAGTCCCCAAACAAGCCTCAAGGTACCTAAGTTCACATCATCGGTTAAGAAGCGTAATCAAAAGTAAACACATAGCTCTAAGGGACGGGAAAGTAGGACTCACGCTATGGGGATATCTTAGGAAAATGGATTAATATGAATTTACATAACACGTAGCACATAAAGACTAAGGGGCGGGTAAGTATGACTCGCGCTATGGGGGCAATTCGGGACTTAGGATCTTTCACATCATATCATGTAATCAAACCACAAGTCTCATAATAAAATCACATAATAGCCAATAGGTAACCAAGCCATAACATAGACTTCAACCATAGCACATAACATAGAACGTAGAGGAGTTTACAAAGTGTCCAACAATGCCTCTAACATAAGATAGGGCGGGGCCAAAACATGTCCCGAGCTCACCCTCAAAGTAAACAAAGAGATAAAAAGGCAACATAGGTAGAAGGATAGTGGATCGTGCTTGGAAGATAGGACTCACCATAACTAGCAAAGCTTGAGATCCGAGCTAAACGTCATACGATGAATAGAGAGGCTCCTCGGTCCTTACGTGGTGATATCATGTAGGCAAAAGTATGCGTTAGTGTGTTTGAATATACTAAGTATGCGGGATGCAATGCATGTAACTTAGCAAACCTGCACTTCAATTTTAGATGACAAGGGCACATAATATGGAAAAGATCATATATCAAGAGAATAGTATACAATATGACATGAAACTAATGATGTATGAAATGAATGCTCATATATAGTGGGGATGTTACCTCAACCGACATAAGTAAGACCGAGCGAGCTATTACTTAGAATCTCGATGAAAACCCCTCATCATTAAAGAAGTAGTCTACTTGCCAAAAGTAAACCATACTTCACCTTACTGACATTCCCATTTCGTATGAAGTAACCTTCCTTACGGGCACTCCCATTTCGAATAGGATTTCCACATAATCATATCATATTATACTTCACCTTACGGGCACTCCCATTTCATATGAAGCAACCTTCCTTATGGGCACTCCCATTTCAGATAGGATTCTTATAACCTATCTTAGGCATATAGTTCAAGGAAAGAGAGCGGACCCCCAATCCATCGGTGTTAAGTCATCGTCCTACAAGAATACTTATAATATACATACATGCTTTTCAGAAGAGATATAAGTCTTACCAAATCATTTCATGTGCAATTGGGCTTAAAAACCAAACACCATTCATAATAGTCCATACTTAGGCTCAAATGCCAAAACATAGCTTATAGTCATAATACTCATGCATAGGAATAACTCATCTACATATACGGAATGGTGCAAGCACCCAAAATGCTCAGAGAACCATAATCATAGACATTTACGTGATCACATTCTTATCATAATCAATATCTTATAAAAATTATATCATAAACATAATTGGGCTTAACCCACTTCATAATTTCCATAAAATCCAATGTTCATGAATGTATATGAATGAGATGGGAATAGTATGGGTAATTGAGATTCAATCCAAAATCAACAATATAATATGAAATTGAAGCAAAATTCATAATAAAATCCACATTTAAATCATAATATAAATCACCCATGCATAAATCAAGCTTTAAAGGGGACATGCATCTTCATAAATTCATAACTCCAGTGTAAATCATCATAATATGGCTTAAAGTAACTTAAAATCATAAATAAAGTACAACTTATACATCAATTGAATTTAAATAAATCAAAATAATGAAAACCCACATTTAAAGTAAGGTAAAACTCATGGAAAATTGCTTGAAAAGATTTGAGTCTTCTTGATTGGAAGGAACCAAGGATAAAAACCCACATACCTGGACAATTGAAGAGGTTTCAGGAGAAATTTGAAGAAGAATGAGCCTTCCTTGAATCCCAAGTTAAATCCCCACTAGAGTTCTTAAGAGTTTCTTTGAGAGAACTTCTAAGTGTAAGGATGAAATTTGAATGAGAAGAATAGGGTTTAGGTTATTTGGAGGTCTTAAGATAGCATAGAAAGTCATAAAAGACCCTTAGGAAGAGCCATAATTACAAAAAGACCATAAATGAAGCAAAAATTACATTCCTTGCTAGGGGTCCATGAGGAGGTCTCACGGTTCGTACAAGGTTTCAGGACCATGAAATCCATCCGTATAGCAACACTTAGTAATTTTTGGAAAACTCTGCACACAAATGGGCTTTACAAAAAGGGGCATAACTTCTTCGTCTGAACTATAAATAAGGTGAAACCGAGTGCTTGGAAAGATAATTCAAAGATCTTTAATCTGATAGGTCGTTGTCCACTCAATTCCTTTTATGCTAAGAGATATGACCCTTTAAATTTGACCCTTCTATCGGTACTTGTGAAAAAACTTAGCCAATGGAATTCCTTTGAACTTGGCTTGATGTAGGAGACCCATGATAGCCTTAAACAAATAAGTAAGCTTGAATTGAAGGATTGAAAAGTGAAATTATCTTGATATTGAAGATCCCACACTTAGATTTTTTTTTGACAAAAGAATCTCCTACACGGAAGGGCCACACGGGTAGTGTGGTGTCATATGGTCCGTGACACTGCCCGTGGCATTTCCCTTAGACCAGATAAAATCTCTCATGCCAAGAGTGAAGCTATACTTAGAAAAATTTCCACCTCAGAGGCTATACGATTGGCCATACGACCCGTATGCCTTTACACGGTCCGTGTGAAGTGGCCGTGTCCTACTACATAGCTCCAAACATTGGTGTTCCAAGATCAAGGCCGTCACACGGCCCTCCACACGGTCCATGAAGTATCATACGGCTCGTATGGGGTTCAAGTGTGATGTACTTTAGCTCGAAACTCCACTCCAAGGCAACACACAAAAAATTAAGGCCAATTATCACACCACTAGAGGCCACACGGGCTGTGTGACATCACACGAACTTTGTAGTCTCCCTTGAGGTGACACTTGGTCAAAATTTTGCCAAAAATAAAAATCTCAAGCTCTGATGAAGTTGTATAATATCCGTGTCATTACATGTGACATGACATGTGTCATACATGTACAATATTCTTCCATCATTTTATCATATAGAAATGCTTTTGAATCACGAAAATAGCAACTCAATTCTCTGTACTTCTCATCAAAGTTAAAAATTAAATAATTGCCTTAATTGCTATAACTATTGATTAATATATTTTAATTAAATTTGTATTTATTAAATTCAAGTTAATCACGTGAAATATATGATCTTAAATCTCATTCATTTGATTCATCCATTGATGATGCACTAAACAGTCATTGCCAAAAGGGGCTTGTCTAAAGAGTTATTGTAGCAAAATCAAATCAAATCAAATCAAATGTCGAGTTCAAATTAATTAGACTTGAAAGCCCATGTCAATTTACACCAACTTCATGGATTATTGAATATTTCTGTGCATCCACCTGCAAAATTTGTATCTATACTATCTTATATATACTAATAAGAGGGAGTTCCTCATTATTACCAAATCAATCGTTCCTCTTCACATGGATGTTCCCTATGAAGGTTATTACTTGCCAATTTTGTCATACAGCCAAAAGATAACCTTGTAACTTCACCTGTTTACTTTCTTCTTTGTCTTGTAACTTCCTTTGTTCACTTTTTAGAATTTCTTCCTTATCTTCAAAATTAAATTTATGCATTATGTAAGGCTTTTTCCGTTGATCTTTAATTCTCAAAATATCTTTGATTTTCTTGTATGATTCATTCGTTGCATGCTTGTAGATATTCATCGGTTGCCACTCGATTGTTGTCATCACAATAGGAGGAGACTTGGTAGCCCTTTTTCCTCTCTTTCCTCTGGCACTCTCTGGTGTCTTTAAAATTTGCTTTCTCTTCTCTTTATTAACCGATATATATGGAATTGAAATATTTCTAGATGACCTAACATCTCTCTTGCTCATAAAACTCTTTAGAATTTTCTTCACAGATTCAATTTTCTCAAGCATCAAATTTATATTTTTGGAGCATATGTCACATTTACAGGCACAAAGAGGCATACTAGGAGTATCAACACCGCCTATAGAAAACCTATTTCTTGTGAATGGAGTTGTTGGAGGAACTCCAACATTCTCATCGATGGGAGAAAATTCTCTACCACCACCAAAAGCACTAGGAACAAAAGGAGAAAATCCACCTCCTCCACTAACACCACTGCCACCAATACCACTGCTACTACTATATCAAATGCCTTTTCTCTTTCATCACCACTATCAACACCTTTTGAGGGTTCAACCATACCATCACCACACATATTAATGGCCATTAAAGGATCAAAATCATTCTCAACAACTGTAGTATCTCTTTTAATGGCCATAGAGTCATCCAAATCTTTCTCTAGTTTTTCAATTTCCTTATTTTCAATCAAATCCAAAGATACAAATTCAGTAAGAAACTTTATCTCCATCTCACAGTGTAGGACTAACCAGAGATAAACAATCTAAAAATATGAAGAAAAATTAAAATATGATTAGATAAAATAAAATCAACAACAATAAAAATTACAATGGCTGCTACAATTGTCAATGACAGTTACACCTGTTAGAGCAATTGTTGAAATATTTGCAACAACTGCTACAATCAGTTGTAGTTTCCATAATATATTTCAGCATTTGGATTTAACAATTGTTAAAATATTTGCAACAATTATTTCAAATAAATACAATTGTCATAATGTATTTCAGTAGTCAACTAGCATTTGTTGAGATTCTGCTGCGACTGTTGAAATATTTAGCAAAAACTGTTGAAATTTTTGCAGCAATTATTATAGATAAATACAATTGTCATCGTGTATTTCAGCAGTTAGCGAGCATTTGTTGAGATGTTGTAGCTATTTAAATATGTATAGCAAATTTGGAGGTATTAACAACAATTGTTATAAACAACTCCAACTTGTTATTTTTTAACAATTAGATTTACTGATTTTTTTAGCAAGTAATTAAGAGACAATTGCTAAAAAACTACAACAGGTTCTACAAACAACTGTAGTAACTAACTAAAATAATTAGTCAATTGATGAGGCTTACCAAATCTTTGATGGGGGGTTAAACAAGTCAGGAGCATTGATAGAGTGATTATTGACTGTGAAATCCATCTAATAAGTCATGGCGAGGTTACTGAAGAAGAAACCATCTTTAATTTCTTTTGGAAATAGAGAATTGCCTCAAATGCCTGACACTACATAAGATGATGACAGATAGAAATATGATCATATCTATGAATAGACCTAAATTGTTTTTAAAGAAGATTTAATTTATCATAAATGGCCATGAAAAAACCATAAAGATTAATGGTCTTCTTGTCTTTGTCTTTGTCTACAACCTTCAACAGGTATTCAACTGTCAGCTTATAGCATTCACGACCCCATGCATAGACACAAAAGACCTTTCTGTTGGCAGAAAGCAACACCATTTTGGTCGACTAATGAGTCCATATTTTGGACTCATTTTGGGGCTAGTTTGCACAAAAATGTTGTCCTTAGCGTGCTTTTACTTCCAGTCTCTAATGAATACGCATGTGTTATGTTAGGAAATGGGATTAAAAGTGTACAAATGGATAATACTTGACAAGTCTTGGAAAGGGAGCAAAAGTGTCAGAAAAGCAAGAGAAAAGCAGTATCACTTACATATTCTTTGATCCGACAAATACTCAGAGAGACCGCCTAACATTGCAACAACCAAGGGTCAAGCTCAAGTTAGGAACATGGTCAGAATCGATATCGCAAAATATATTCAGCACATTGCCGAATGACTCAAAAGACTGCTTAAATTTGAAGTACTCAAAGCCCCAAACATTGACAAGAAGGCAATGTGATAAGAACTTTGGCAAATTGCTAAATTGTATTGGTGGAGTGAAGAACCACCGCCCAATGTTGTAGAGGAAAAAGCCTTAAGAAGATGCAAAGAAAGAAGTCAAGTGCACATTCGGAGAATCGCCGTAATGCTCGATGATGGACGATCTTGATCATTGAATGGCAATTCGTAGCACAAACTCTCACACTTGCATGGATTATTTAAGCAAATTAGACAAGACATTGTACATATCATATCATTCTTCTTAGTTTTATAGAGAGAGTAGTACATAGAGCATTCCTTAGAGTCAAGGGTTGATAGGGTTTTCTAGCATTAGGGAAGCAAAACTTAAGTAGATTGGCTGGTGATAATCAACTATTCTCTATTCAATCTTGCTACCCATGAATTTAGCTACTATTAATGGTGTTAAATCTCTGATTTCTAGCATGTGTAGCTAAAACTCCCATGTTGAAAGTGTGCTATTAATATGGGTTATTGATTTATTTATCGGATCTTTAATATTGTGATTTATTTGCAGTTGATTTGAGTGAATTTATATCCATTCCTATGTTTAATCTATAATTTCAAGGTTGAAAACTTGGGGTTTACTTTATATCTCTGATTGTTGCTTTAGCCGGAGAATGATTAGAGTGTCGAATAGGTGTAAAGGCTGAAAACCTTCTAGGGTTTCAGTTGAAGTCCATAACCATGGATTCAATGGCGAAGGTAATAAGGGTTTTTTTGAGACTTCTTAGGCTAAGCATGTCCTCGACGATCCATATATGATATCGTAGTTAAATCATATGAAGCACTCGTGTGTCATAGCTGAACATGGGTTATAAGTAACCTACTCTTTTCACTCATTTATCAACTTATTTAGTCAAATATTTAGATCCACTGTTAGATCTATTTCCATATTTTCACATCCCAATATCTTTCCTAATTTGTTGATTAATTTGTTAATTAGATATCATGTAGTTTGAATCTTCCTTTTAATTATTGCAACCTTCTAGATCTTACAATTGCTTAGCCCAACAAATCACTTCTATTTGTGAACTATGATTCCCTGTGGGATTATATCTCAACCTCTCAGTTAGGTTATTATGCTGATGACGAACGCTCCTGCTTCCTTTGGATAGCCAAGTAGAGCAACATCAACAATAGCGCTGTTGTCGCGGGCTCGGCGAGTTCATGACTAAAGGGTTTGTTGAGCTTTGTTCTTGTGATTAGAGTTGTTTTTACTATTTTCTTGTTATCTTTGTTCTTGTAGTAAGAGTTGTTTTTATTGTTTACCTTAGATAGGAAGGAGTGGAAGCTGCAAATTAGAGTAGCAGGCTAATAAGTTAGTAGGAAGGATCATAAACTACTTTACAAGTTGTAAAGGGGTCTCGTAGAAGAGAAGTCCAAAATTTTAGTGGCTAATTATGAGACCCCGACTACGAACCAAAGAAGACACTACAAGTCGTAGAGTACTTTCGTGGAGTTTGCCGACCAGTTTTATCTAATTTGTTTAGGACTTGTTTTTACTTATTATAAATAGGTTTTTAGGGTTATTTTTGAGAAGTTCTACTCAGTTCACATCAGTTTTGTGTAGTTTATGGTTAGTTCTCAGAGAACTCAATATTCTAACAGAGAAAATTGTGAGAGAGTCTGTGAAACACTTGTACTTTAATTCAGTCTTCAAGCTTGTGATTTTCATTGACATTGGATTTGCTTGTTCTTAGTTCAATTGTGTAAGTGTTTAATTATATCTTCTCAATTTATAATCTCTTCATCTACTCACAGCATTAGTAGCTAAATCCACAACTAGGGTTGTGGGAACCATTAAGAACTAACAAACTAAAATTAGATAATTCATGATTCTTGGAAGGTGTATATGCATGTATTAATTAACTCTCTTTGTTTTGCATGTTTTCTAATGGTGGCTAACATTAGAAACCACCTGGTGTTACTGCCAAAACAAAGGTAGTAATGAATAGGAAAAGAGATTAATTAATAGAATTCAATTGATGTGTTCTCGTCTAATCAACCAAACTGGGCCAAGGAGACATTGTACTGGGACTAATATGTAATGGTTAGTAATGTACACTATGGAGTTGGGCCAAGTCGCATATTGAAATTCATCTCTCACCTTTAACCAAAGTGCTTGGTGAACTTAAATTACTGTTCTGCATGCTATACATTAGACAAGAATTAGGTTATTTGCGGCTACTGAGTAAAGGAATCACAGGGAACACAACACCCTAGTTGCTCTCTGTTATAGATTTTTCTCTCGCAATAGTTAGTTAGTTTATTTTTCTCATTAATTATTGTAAAACCCCTCTGTGGGGAATTGAGTCGGTTAACTACTCGGATTGCATACTGGTGAATTTGTCTTGAGTCTACGTATTCCCTGTGGGTGTGATCCTAACCTTTGTTAGGTTCTACTTTTTGACAATGGCCAATTTATCCTCTTAAAAAGAGATGTAATTTGGGCGACATCAAGATTTTGTTGCCGTTGCTGGGGAATATGGCTAGACTTAGTAAACTCATTAGTAATTTGAGTGTGAATCCTTAGTTCCCTTTATTTTACTTTTGTTTTTGTTTATGTTGTTTGCAGGGTGTACGAGTAGTGTATGCCCAACACTTGGAGTCAAGGCAAGCCCTTAACTCCATTTGATCCATATATCCACCGAACTACAAGAAGAATATCCCAAGACAACGCCAACAATGAGGCCAATGCATCCCTGAATAGGAACAATAATGATGATAGGAATAAGAACCCACCTTCTTTGGAGGACATTTCATAACTCAGGAGTTCAATGCTAATGCTTACCAGTGGAATCAATACAAGTTGAACCCCATGGCTATGGATGTGACTGGAGCTATTATGTTGCCACCACTATCGGCAAACACAAAGTTCATAGTCTCTAGTGGATTATTTCAGATGCTGCAGAACCATGGGTTTTTTGCGGGCTTACCATCAGAGGATCCACATAGTCACTTGCACAATGTGGCATTTTTTTAAGGGTGTGATGGGGACACAAAATCTATCTATGGATGTTGTGGGACTTTATGTCTTCCCATTGTCTTTTGTGGGCAATGTTGCGTTATGGCTATCTGAACTCCCGCAGAGTTCAATCACCAGCTGTGCAGACTTGCAAAAGGCCCTTTTGGAGAGGTACTTCCATAGATCGAAGAAACTCAAGTAAAAGGACCAGATCAACAACTTTGAGCAACTTCTTGGTGATTCGATAAGCACTACTTAGGAGCGGTTTACAAAATGTCTGAGCGTCCCTGACCACAAGATAGTTGATGACGCTTTGGTGGAAATCTTCTCTCATGCACTTGATAAGAACAGTTAGGTCTGTGCTGACACTATCATGGGGGGTATGTTTCTAGATCAACCATTATCAAGGATTGTCGAATGCATGGAGCAAGTGGTTAAGACAAATCGTGCATGGGGGCAGTGGAATAGATCTTCCACAAAGAGTTCATATGCTGTCAGTGTGGGGTCAGAGCAAGCCAAAATTAATGAAGAAATTATGTAGCAATTTGCTCAGCTTCACACAAGAACGAATGTGGTAATAAAGCAGAACCAAGAAAGAGTGTTAGTGGTCCACCTATCCCCGACTGCACCCATCTACGAGGAGCTATACTATGATGAGGACACTTATTTTGTTAATGATCTGACGAGGAATTTTCGGACCAATGCCCAAGGGTCCAATTAGGACTATTGGCACCAAGGTCAGAGCTTTGGCAAAGATGAAGCCTACAGAGACAACCGCAAAGGTTATTATTATAGAAATAGGTGTCCAAATGTAGATTGAGGCCATCAAGAGGTTTTCAGAAGTGGTCCTTTTATGCCACCACACAATCACAATACACGTATAGGCAATTC
Source organism: Solanum clarkiae (assembly GCA_011800125.2). Taxonomy (NCBI): domain Eukaryota; kingdom Viridiplantae; phylum Streptophyta; class Magnoliopsida; order Solanales; family Solanaceae; genus Solanum; species Solanum clarkiae. The sequence continues at coordinate 10,326 of JAABOM020028555.1, forward strand.
TAGAATCGAAAAGATGTTTGATTTCCTATTGAAGAAGGCTAAGACACAGGATGAGACCCTGAAGGGCATGAAAACAGAGATCACTAGAATCAATCAAAAGACAGAGTCTTATTTTCTGGCTATCAAGCAGCTGGAACAATAGTTTGGTCAAGTGGCGACTCAGTTGAATCAGTGTTAGAGGGGTACACTGCCTCGTAATATAGTGCAAAATCTAAAAATGAAGGGAAGTGTATGGCAGTCACCATGCAGGGTGGAAAGAGCACAATATACCCTCCTATGTCCATTGATATGGAAGATGTTCGTGAGGAGATGGTTGCAACAAAGGATGCGGATGAAGGAGATGATCGTGGCAAGGATGGGGTAAGTGAAGTAACTGAAGCGCCAAAGAGGTTTAAACCCGTCCCTAGGCCTCCTCCTTCCTTCCCTCAGAGACTCAAAAAGAGGGAGGAGGAAGGCAAGTTCAAGCACTTTGTTGCATTCTTGCATTCTTGCATTCTTCCATCCAAAATTCTTTTAGGATCTCCTTTGTGTACTTCTTTTGGCAAACAAAGATTTTGGTATGAGTTTTCTTGATCTTCATTCCCTTAAAATAAGTAATCTTGCCAAGATCAGTCATCTCAAATACTTTCATGACCTCCTCCTTAAATTATTCAGTGATGCAACATTATTTTTGGTCAGTAGTAAATCATCGACAGATAGAGAAATGATAATGATTTTAGAGCCAGGTTTCTTGCCATGAAAAGTTTATTTACTCATTTTTTTTCAAATCCTAAGTCCAACAAATGGTTATCCATTTAGTTGTACCAATTAAGCTCAAGGAGCTCACTTTAGTTCATATAAAACTTTCTTTAATATATAAACCACATTTTCATGTCCAAGTATGCTCAACCATTCTGATTGCTCAACTTAAATTTCTTCGTTTAGTGAACCACTCAAGAAGAAAGACTTCATGTCCCTTTGAAAAATTTACATTTTTTTGTGCTGCTACAGCTAAAAGCATTCAAACTCTATCCAATTTGGTTACTTACCAGAAAAATCTGCTCCTTAAACTTGTGTATAGTATTTCATCACCAAGCTAGCTTTGTTGTTGTTTATTGAACCATCTGATTGAACTTTGTTCAGAAAATTCATTTAACTTCAAGCATTCAAACTGTATCCAATCTGGCTACTAGGGCAAAAGTATCAGAAAGTCTACTCCCCAAACTTGTGCATAACCTTTCATCACCAGCTAGCTTTGTGGACGTTTACCGAACCATATGATTGAACTTTGTTCGAAAAATCCATTCAACGTCAATCACTTTTACGTCTTGGGATTTTTCCACTAACTTCTAAGTTTTGTTCTTTTCTATCAATTTCACCACCACCACTACCAACAAAGCATAGATTCCATTAGCAAGGTGTTGGGCTGGTAGAATGCACGCATACCTTATCCATACCTTGAGGAGTTAGCGAGGCTGTTTTCGAGAGAATGTTAGTTCGAGTAATGCACGTGAGAGCACTATGGAATATGTTGTTGATCAGTATGAGTTCAGATAGAAGTTTTAAATTGTCAACTCTTGCAACTACATCTCCGCTTACTCTATCTAACTTCTTTGGGGAACTAGTTATCGAAAAATCAGACCTTCTTTTTTGGACAACACTTATGGTTACCCCATAAGATTGCATAAGTTCGAGTGATCTTGAAGACACCTTGGGTATCCACCTCTGTGAGGTGGAGGAACAAGTGATGAGAAACTAATCTAAAATCATATGAAACAAGAATACAGTTGATAGACGTGAACAACACCTTTTCAAGGGATGGTTGTAGAAAGAGAGGAGTATTGGACGGGGATCCTAGATAACCATCATATAAGGATAAGGCTATTGAGGTATGTGCTGATGTTTGAGATTAGATATCCAAAAGGTCAATGCTTCTGTTCACATAGTATGCATGGTGTCATTTTCGTCAGAGATGGGTATTTTTGAACCAAATCTAACAAAGAGGTATTTTTGCTCCATTCATGATAGTTTGGGGATACTTTTGGCGCTTTATCATTTCTGTTAGAAGGGAGGGTATTTTGAGCCAAAAATATAATTGAAGGGGTTTTTGAGCCAAAAATTTAATGGAGGAGTATTTTTAAGCCAAAACCAAACAGAGGGGTAATTTTTCCTCCATTTCAAATTGTTCGAGGATATTTTTGACCCTTTTCCCTTCAGATGATATGAATACACTAATACCCTTTTCCCTGTAGTTTGGCCCAAACTGAACCCTCCTTAGTCTCCTATGAGATGTCCACTACCTGACTCCTGAATAAGACTTCTCGCAACCTTGCCCGCTTTATAGCTTTCTTTCCTCTAGGAAAATCTCAGAGAATAGTGGCATAGTAGGTGGCATAGAATTCTTGGACTAGATATGGTGCATACCTACCCAACCTTCTGTGACAGCCATCCAAGCCCGTAACGGTGGATCTCAGCCTCAAAATCTGGCACCCTATTCAGCCTGGAGTGATTTAACCTCGACTCCTCGTGAAATTTCCAAATAGGCTTTCCCTGTCCCTTTAGCTCCAAACCCTTGTCGTAGATAGATTTCATGCCCTCGATTCCTCTTCTGACAATTTTGGGATCAGTACAGGTGATAGAAGGATCAGCCTCAGTGTACTGAGCCTGAGAAGCCTCCGGTTAACTGGTCTTAAAGTGAGAGGGAGTCATCTGTGGCATACTGCTATCAGACCTATTACTATCGCCCTTCTTGTTAGACTGGGAGAGGCTATCAACTTCCATTGGGGTTTGTGCAGTGCGGGCTCTAGTATGAGGCACATTTGCCTCAGGGTCAATGTGGACTCTATGGACTTCCACAAATCCCTCAAACTGCTCTGTCTTGAAGGACTCATCAACCAACTTTCTCTTGAAGGCCCTGATAGCTTGTTTATCTTTTGGTGGCATTTTTCATGAAAATCAACCCTATACATAAAATGATCACCACAATGTTTAATAAAAAAGGACTCACACAAGAGAATAAACCAAGAATAACAAAAACCAACAAAAGAAACACAAACAAAAATACACTGAACCAATTGTAAAACTGCAGATACGAGGCACAGGTACGACTTATAGGGTGACTGACGAGTTATACAGTAGCCTCGTAGTGCCAAGGTACCTATAAAATTATTATTCTGATCACAGATACGAGCCTCAGGTACTACGAGTCATAGCCTAGCTTGTAGTAGGTGTCAAAATACAAATCAAAATGAAACAAGTCCTATGAGTCCCTCACTACAGTTCATAATGGACACTATGGGTCGTAGGTGGGTCTTTTATGGTAAATGATAAGGAACCATAGGTGACTGTTGCCTTCTATGAGGGGCCACTATGACTTGTAGGGAGTCGTTGGGGGTCTTTGTAATTGAAAACAGAAGGCACCTGTGGTTCTTGTAACCTTTCCGCAAGAACTAAAATCATCCAAACCAATATCTAAACAATATCGAAGTAAGATATCATCTCAAAGACACAAACAAACCCATCTCATAATCCTGACAATCCCGAATCAACAAGTATCCCGCAATCATGCAACAATCCCCAATTACATTCAAGATATCCTCAAGAACAACCATTTTCCAACACGCAATTAGTAACACCAACACATAATAAAAGGAGTTTAAAGAAGTCCAAGACAAAGCCATACAATGGGTATCTCAAATGATAAGTCACACTCCAGACATAACACATCAACCCAATTTCAATCCCGACATAAGTTCACAAATTGATCAACCAACAATCATGCACTACACCCATATGATCAACATGTTAACATCACGATCAACTAACAAATGTTATTGCACCATTCAAAACAATATTAGGGCAATTAATCAACCAAACCCCAATTCTCATATTCGCAAAGTCATTTTTTATGCTTATACTCACTATGATCATTAAACACACTTTCGTCCAACAATATTCAAAGATCATAACATGAGTGTTTCAAATTTAACCAAGAAAACATATAAAATGAACAAATGAAGATCAAATAGATGTAATGAGAAAAGTATGAAGAGGTTGAAACCCTAGTGTAGTTGACCCGCCAGAAAATCTTGCCGAAAAGTGACAGAGATCGACAGAGGAGATGATCGGAATAGTAGAAAAGGTTTAGGGGATGCTTTGGGGGGGGGGGAGAAACCATTTAAAATAAGAGAAATTAGGGTCAAATGAATATTTGACACCTAATATACTCAACCTAGTTGACTATTAAAATTCTGCAGATCGGGTCTACGAAATCCCGACTACGAGTCATAGGACTTCCTATGACTCGTAGATCCCTATCTCTTAGTAAACCCAACACTTAGAAAAAATTTAAAAATCTTACCTGGGCACTACAAACCCCACTTACGACTCGTAGCAGATCCTACGAATCGTAAGGTTAGCTTGTAGTTTGTGTGTCAACTTTAATTCATCATTGTTTCCCTCTACGAGGCATGACTACGAGTCATAGTGTGTACTACAAACTATAGGCCTGCTCGTAGAGGCTGGTACACGTGCAATTTCGCTCTAACTTTCAGCTCTTAATTAATACCTGCAAACCAAACCTCAAAATACACTAATTTCTAAAATAACACAACTAATTCAATGTTTTAACACTCAAAATAAATATCAATCTACTACCTAACAATTCAAAAAACCAAAATAAACTTAAAAACAAGCAAAAATTATAAGAGATACTTGGGTTGCCTCCGAAGAAGTGCGTTTTTTAAAGTCGTGGCTCGACTTTGTCATCCTCAATCATCAAAAATCTTCAATGGCTCAAACTTTACTCTTAAACTCATCTGGATGTTTCATTGATTGGTGGATATCAAACACAACTTCTGCATCATTGACCCTGAACCGAAGTTGAGTGGAATCCATTTCCACCAAGGATCTCCCGGTGGCCAGAAATGGTCTTCCCAATATAATGGGTACCTCGAAATCAACCACACAACCAAAGATCACGAAGTCTGTGGGAAAGATGAATTTATTAACCTTTACGAGCACATCAAATAGTATCCTTTCCAGCTTCTTTATGATTCTGTCTGCCATGAGCAACTACATTTTCATAGGAGTAGGATTACCCAGACCAAACGTTTTGAACATGGCAAGAGGCATTAGATTTATGCTTTCTCCTAAGTCACATAATGCAATTGCAAATTTCACATCACCAATGGTACAAGGAATAGTGAATGCACCGGGATCCTCTAGCTTTTGGGCAAGGCATTTAGTCATGATGGCACTACATTATTGGAGCTCTTGCGAAAGCTCTTGGATCGACGTGCGCTTCTTTGTCATCAAATCCTTCAAGTACTTGGCATACCGGGGCATCTTTTCTAAAGCTTCTAGAAGGGGAATGTTGGTGGATTATTGCTTTAGCATCGAGAGGAAGTGTTTGAATTTGCCAACCCCTTCTTTTTCTTAAGTCTTTGAGGGAAGGGTGGACAAGGTTTTGGGATCATCTTGGCCTTTTCTTGCTCTCTCATTTCTTCACTCTGTATCTCGTCACTCTCCAAACATTTTTCCTCATCCACAACTTGGTTATCAATACCCTTCTCACCAGCTTCATCCTCAACCACCGGCATAAGGGGATCTACGGTACTTTTAGCACTTCTCATCATGACTGTCATGCAATACCCATCATTCTTTGGATTTCGAACCGTATTGCTTGGTAAAGTGCCTTTTAGCATTGGTTCAATTGTGAAGAAACTTGCCCAAATTTTTGTTCCAATTGTTTGATAGCTACCGAGTGACACTCTATCTTTTGGTTTATGCTTGAGATGTCCGATTTCATTCCTTTTAAGGTCTCATCTTGATGGTCGGCTCTCTTCAACAACTTGTCAAACATCTCTTCGATCCTTGAAGTATTTGGCCAGGCATCAAGATTGTGAGGTGGCACATAAGGACCATTTCAATAACCATCTCTTCTACCACATTAGGCATTGGCACTCTTTCCCTTTCATAACAACCAACTTGATTGTCTCTATATGGACCATCATGGTTGTAGTTCAGACCTTCATTCCCGGAACTTTACCTCCAATAGTCCGAATTGGACCCTTGGGGGTTGTTCCGAAAATCCGCCGATTGGTTACTCATGAAGCAAGCATCTTCGTTAAAAAAATGGTTCATCATACATGGGGTCCTTAGGTGGTTGGTGTATCATCGTGTGAACACTCGCTTGATTTTGCTTTAATACCAAATACATGCTTGTGCGAAGTTGGGCAAGTTGTTGTATAATCTCCTCATTGACTTTAGCTTGCTCGTTGTTGGTGTTTATCACACAAAAAGTCTTCATAACACTCTCTTTGACCCCATTCTCTATTCACTTGTTCCATCCTTTCGGCGATCAATGGAAAATGTTGGTCAAGAAGCATGGCTCCCATGATTGTGTCAGTATAAGCTTGACTATTCACATCAAGCACCAGATGGAAAATCTCAATCAAGGCATCATGAACAATCTTATGATCAAGGACCATTCACAAGCACTTGGTGAGCCTCTCCCATATGGTACTAATTGAGTCACCAAGCAATTGCTCAAAGTTGTTTATTTGATCTTTGAGCTTAAGCTTCTTTGACCTTGAAAAGTACCTTTATAGAAAAACTCTTTGAAGCTCTACCCAACTTGTTATTGTATCTTGAGGAAACTCAGACAAACAAACAGTTGTATTACCTGTTAGTGATAATGGGAACACTCGCAAACCAACTGCATCCAAAGAAAGATTTTGTATCCCTATGACACTTTTCCAGATGTAGACAACATTACGGAGATGACGATGGAGATCCTTTGAAGGTAACCCTGTGAACAAATAATGATTTTGGAGCATTTGGAGTAATCCACTCGTCATCATGAACTTAGGGTCTACTGGTAATGGTGGCAACACTATAGCACTAGTAACATCCATGGCCATAGGGTTCAAGCAATATTTATTCCAACCATAAGCATTTTCGTTAAAATCCCCAAGTTGTGGCCCATTGTCCCTTGGTGGTGGATTCTCCTCTCTTCCCATATCATCATTCACATTTTTTCTTCCTCAACCGCAATATTCTCATTCATATGATCCATCCTTCTAGTGATCCGATGGATCCCTAAATTTATCGGAGCTAAGGAATCACCTAAGGGGTTTGCCAATAAAGGTGAGGATGAGGTATGTAGGCATGTTAAGTCATCTTATGGGCTTAAACAAGCATCCAGGTAGTGGAGTGCCAAGTTGACTGTGCTTTGTCCCAGTCAGGCTATATTCAATGTCATTGAGACTACTCTTGGTTTACAAAGAGAGAAAAGGAGTATTGCATCATTTCTTTAAGATTAAAGAT
>JAABOM020028616.1:0-17629 GCA_011800125.2 Solanum clarkiae
AGGCTGCGTACATCCGACCCCCCCTTACCCCGCAATGAGCGGGAGCCTTTGAGGCACTGGGGTAATGTTGTTGTTGTTGTTTATTTCAAAAATCTAACTTCATATTTATGATCAGGGGGTCCAAATTAATTGAAAAAGGATCTAACCTCAATTTAAGAGTTAAAGAATAGCAATTATAGAGGGATGAATGCCAGAGGGCTTTCCGTGATGCCTCTGCAATGTGCCTTGGGTGCGCCATAGTGTAAAATCATCTCCACGTCCTCTTCACAATGAGGAGATGTGTTTTTCGTCACCTGGCAGTTTTTAAGTATGGTCCAAAATATTCTAAGTATAGGGCCCAAATTTCCCAAACGTACTTTTATCCATACTTAGTCAATTTTCACTCTCATATTCCCAAAAATATTTCCCAACACTCATTCAAATACTTAGTCATATTTTTACTTCGAAACTCAAGACCCAAAACCCCCATCCAGATTTAAGGATTCTCTTCAAGCTTCAAGTCTTCATTGTCAACCTTCACCAAAAACTTTTCCAAAGCTAAGGTATGTGGTGTTGAAACATTGGGTCCTTCCACCCATGGTGCCTAAAATCCTCTTCTACTTAATGCTGCATAATTTAAAGTTGATTTTACATGTGGGTCTGGTGTATTGAGAAATTTATGGAACAGTGATTTTAGTTCATGAAAGTATGGTTATTTTAGCATGTTTTAAGCTTCAAATCTTAGATCTAAAGTTGGATTTGATGAGGGGTTTTGATATGAATGTCTTGGGAGTGTTGCAAGATGTTGATTAAAGGTTTTACCGTTGATTTTCCTGCACGATTTCATCTCTAAATTGTATGATCTTTTACCCTCATTACATACCCCCAAAGTGTTTGACAAAATGTCCGGTAAAGATTTCTTGAGGAAATTAGGGTCTAAAGCATGAGGTATGGTATCATTGACTATATGATGATGAAATGAGCTTATGTACATGATGAATATTATCTAAAGTTTATAGTAGACCATGCCCAATTCGGGGACCCAGTTGAGGGGTTGAATGATCAACCACAAGGGTGATGGGTGCGATCATCACTAACCCAGTTGAGGGGTTGAATGCTCAACCACTAGGGTGATGTGTATGATCATTACTAACCCAGTTGAGGGGTTGAATTCTCAACCGCTAGGATGATGGGTGCAATCATCACTAACCTTGATGAGGGATTTGTACCTCACACACTAGGGTAATGGGTGTTATCATCACCAACCTCAAGGGTTTTATACCTTGGCAATCTAGCTTATTCTCCTCCTCACATATGATATTGTATATGAGCAAGATTTATTTAAGTATGTTTTACCTATGCATTGATCATACATGTCATATTTCTATATTATGCCTACTGCCTATCGTTATGCATTTCATATTATGATGTCTATCTATTATTGCAATGCATCCCACATACTTAGTACATTCAAATGTACTAACGCATACTCTTGCATACATGATATCAACATGTAGGGACCGGTGCCCAAGTTGATCATCCTCCTCCTCCACGTGACTAGATGGTGCTACTTCAAGCGTGTTGGTGAGTCCTCCATTCCGAGGACCTCAGTTTATGTTGATCTTATCTTTGTAATGAGACATCTTTCTTATGCTCTATGTTGACTATGAGGGTGAGCCCGGTAGCTTGTCTTGGCCCCCGCTATATCTATGTATTAGAGGTGTTTGTTGGACATGCTATGTATTTATGATGAGCTTGACTCTTGTCTTTTATTTATGATGTTTATATGAGTTCCCTTAGTCCCATTGCCCTATTATTACTCTTTACATCTTTGTATGCTTCCGCGACCAATGACGTGTAATGGCAAGTTAAGAGGCTTATTTGGGGTTCCTTCGGGTTCCCCATTTGACGTGTCACGTCTAGGCCCTAGGCTTGTGCCGTGACAAACTTGGTATCAAAGCACTAGTTTGATAGATCCTTGGATTCCAACACACCATGCCGATTAGAGTCCTATTTATGGTTGTGAAGCGCGTCATTACTATGAATAGGAGGCTATGACGCATTTTAGGAAATGTTTCCCTTCTTCATGTCCTAAGTCATCCTATAGAGTTGTGATAAGTACTCCCCCCAAATGATTGTTCTTTGCCATGCTAGATCATACGGAATACTAGAGGAAGATGGGCCGAAACTCCCAAGGAGCAACCTACCAATGGTGAGCTCCGGGATGCTCTTACTATCTTGCCCAAGTGGTGGCCAACCAAGTCTAACAAGGGGCCCAAGACCCTTATCCTACTACCTCGGGAGCTAGGGTAAGGGACTTCATAAGGATGAATCCTCTAGTTTTTCATGGGTCAGAGGTGGATGAAGATTCACAAGAGTTTATTAATGAAATCTACAAAATCTTGTCGATCATGGATGTTGAGCCAAATGAGAAGGCGGAGTTGGCGACGTACTAACTCAACGGGGTGTCCAAATTTGGTTTGAGCAATGGAAAGGTGAGAAGGGTAATGGCTACATAGTTCTTTGGGAGGAATTTAAATTGTCCTTCCTTAATCGGTTCTTCCCTCTTGAGCTTAGGGAAGCAAAGTTGGTTGAGTTTATGAACTTGAAGCAAGATGATATGAGTGTGAGGGAATATTCCCTCAAATTTAATTCACTTTTAAAGTATGATCCTCACTTGGTGGCCGACTATAAGTCAAGGATGAATAAGTTCATTATGGGTGTCTCTGATTTGGTAAGTAAGGAGTGTCGGTCCGCCTTGCTTATTGGTGACATGGACTTGCCTCAGTTGATGACATATGCCGAGCAAATGGAGGATGAAAAGTTGAGAAAGGAGAGGGGTCATGAGGCCAAGAGGGCCTGTTTTGAGGGCAGGTTCCATAAGGGTGCTAGATTTCAAGGCCAAAGGCCTCCTCATGCTACTAATAGAGGGTCTGCCAATGACTTCCCTAGGCCTCAAGGTGTTGTTGGTGCGGCTCCTAATGATGCATGTCCTAGATGTGGGGGTGTCATAAGGGCCCATGTTTGAGGGGTTCCAATGCATGTTTTGAATGTGGGGAGCTTGGTCACAAGAAGGTAGATTGCCCTAGAAACTGTGGCAAGGTTTGGGGCGCAAATGTGGTTCCATTAGGTAGAGGTGGTCCTCAAGGTGGTGCCCCAAGGAACAATCAATTCTATGCTCTACATGGGAGGCAAGGGGTTGGTAAGGTCCCCGATATCATTACTGGTACATTGAAAATCTTTGATCTTGATGTATATGCTTTGATTGATCCGGGTGTCACCCTTTCCTTTATTATCCCTTTTGATGCTAAAAAGTTCTATGTTAAGTCGGAGTTATTGCATGAGTCATATGAGATTTCTACCCCTATTGGTGCCTCTATTGTTGCTAGGAGGGTGTATAGATATTGTCCGGTTTGTATCTTGCATAAAATCTTACCTTGTGATCTTGTTGAATTAGATATGGTTGATTTTAATGTTATCCTTGGGATGGATTGGTTGCATGCATACTATGCTTCTTTCGATTGTAGAACCCGTAAGGTCAAGTTTCAATTTCCAAGTGAACCCATCCTTGAGTGGGAAAGTCATGATGTAGTAGTGAGGGGTAGGTTCATCTCATGCATTAAAGCCCATAGGTTGATTTCAAAGGGGTGTTTGTATCATCTTGTGAGAGACAAAGATGTGGAGTCCAACGTCCCTTCTATTAAGTCGGTTCTGATTGTAAATGAATTTCTTGATGTCTTCCCAAATGGCCTTCCCGGTGTCCTCCCAAAAGGGAGATAGATTTTGGCATAGATCTCCTTCTCAGCACCTAACCTATCTCCATTCCCCCTTATCGTATAGTGCTGGCAGAGGTAAAGGAGTTAAAGGAACAATTGAAAGATTTATTGGAGAAGGGATTTATTAGACCTAGCCAACCACCTTAGGGTGCACCTGTGTTGTTTGTAAAGAAAAAAATATGTCTCGTAGAATGTACATTGACTACCGACAACTCAATAGAGTCACTATAAAGAATAGATATCCTCTTCCAAGGATTGATAACTTGTTTGACCAATTGCAGGGGGATAGGTTTTTCTCTAAGATTGATCTTCGGTCCGCCTAAGAAAATTGATGTGATTAGGAATTGGCCTAGACGATTGACGCCATCGAGCATTAGGAGTTTCTTGGGCCTTGCGGGTTACTATAGAAGTTTTGTGAATGGGTGCTTCTCTATTGCTTCTCCTATGATAAAATTGACTCAAAAGAAGGTGAAGTTTTTGTGGACCGATGACTGTGCAAAAAGTTTCCAAACATTAAAAGATAGAGTGGTGTCTGCTCCTATATTGTCACTACCGGATGGGCTTGAGGGATTTGTTGTGTATTCTGATGCATCTAGAATTGGTTTGGGTTGTGTACTAATGCAAAATGGTAAGGTCATAGCCTATGCTTCTAGACAACTCAATGTGCATGAAAAGAACTACCCTATCCATGATCTTGAATTGGCTGCCGTAGTGTTTACATTAAACATTTGATGTCATTATTTGTATGGGTTTTGATGTCTTCACCGATCACAAAAGCCTTCAATATGTCTTCACTCAAAAAAATCTTACTTGAGACAAAGAAGGTGGCTAAAATTCCTTATGGACTATGACATAAGTGTGCATTACCATTCGAGTAAGGCAAATGTTATGGCGGATGCTTTGAGTCGGGTGTCCATGGGTAGCCTAGCTCATCTGGATAGTGGTGAAAGGGAGATGGCTAGGGAGGTGCATAGGTTGGCTAGATTGGGGGTGAGGTTGGAAGATGTGGGTGATGGTATTGTTGTGGTTGATGGTTCTAAATTTTCCTTGGTTGATGAGGTGATAGCAAAACAAGATCTAGACTCCTCCTTGCTCGAATTAAAGTCCTTGGTGAAAGAGGGCAAAATAGAGGTTTTCTCCCAAGGGGGAGATGGGGCCCTTAAATACTAAGGTAGCTTGTGTGTGCCATGTGTTGATGATTTGAGGGAGAAATTCTTGATGAATCCCATAATTCCTCTTATTCTATCCACCCATTCCACCAAATTTATAGAGACTTGAGGGTTGAGTATGGTGGGAAGGCACGAAGGGGGACATTGCTAAATTTGTTTCCTACTGCCGTAGTTGCCAACAAGTCAAAGCCGAAAATCAAAGGTCGGGTGGCCTAACCCAAGACATAGAGATTCTTACTTGGAAGTGGGAGGTATTTAATATGGATTTCGTGGTTGGGTTTCCCAAGATTAGAAAAGATTTTGACTCCATATGGGTGGTGCTTGATAGGGTGATAAAATCGGGTCATTTTTTACCGGTCAAGACTACATATGAGGCCGAAGAGTATGCAAGGTTGTACATCCATGAGTTGGTGAGATTGCATGGGGTTCCCTTATCAATTATATAGGATCGTGGGGCACAATTTACTTCCCACTTTTGGAGATCTTTTCAAAGGGGTCTTGGTACCAAAGTTCACCTTAGTACGGCCTTCCACCCTCAAACAGATGGCCAAGCCAGAAAGGGCAATTCAAGCACTTGAAGATATGCTTAGGGCTTGTGTTTTGGAACTTAAAGGTAGTTGGGATGACCATCTTCCATTAATTAAGTTTGCCTACAACAATAGCAATCACTCTAGCATCAGTATGGCTCCTTTTGAGGCTCTTTAGGGAGACGTTACATATCATAGGTGGGTTGGTTTGAGGTTGGAGAGGTGGATTTTATGGTACCATATATGCTTATGGATGCTCTTGAGAAGGTTAAAATGATTGGATAAAGATTGAGGCAGCCCAAAGTCGTCAAAGATCCTATGCCGATGTGAGAAAAGAGACCTAGAATTCCAAGTGGGTGATTGGGTTATTATTTTAAGGTTTCTCCGATGAAAGGTGCGGTATGGTTTGGAAAAAAGAGAAAGTTGAGTCCAAGGTATGTTAGTCCTTGTGAGGTAGTAAAGAGGGTTGGCAAGGTAGTATACGAGTTGAAGTTGCCTAGTGAAATAAATTTAGTTCGTCTGGTATTTCATGTCTCTGTGTTGAGGAAATGTGTTGTTAATCCTAATGCCATTGTATCTCTTGATATTGTGGGTGTTGTTGAGGACAACTTAACCTATGAGAAGGTTCCGGTTCAGATCATAGATAGGCAAGTAAAGAGATTGAGAAACAAAGAGGTAGCATCCGTTAAGGTCCTTTGGAAGAACCAACAAGTCGAAAGTGCTACTTGGGAGGCCGAAGTTGACATGCAAAAACCGTATCCTCATCTTTTCCACTCCACCCAAGCCTAAGGTACTACTCTCAAGTTCCATATGTGACTTTAGGTCTTATATTTCAACCCCCTATGACATTCATATGCATTCATGCTTAAGATGGTAAACTTATGATGATTTTACACTTATGTTGAGATTTTGAAAATGGTGTTTTACATGTTATGTTGCATTCTTGTTGGTGCTGATTTGTTCATGATCACTCTTGTCTTGTACATCTCTTTTACATTCGGGGATGAATGTTCCCAAGGGAGAGATATTGAAATGACACCAAAAAGTGCCCAAAAACGTGCCTCGGAATGCCCAAAATTTTGATTTCTTTATATCTAAAAACTCCATTTGTTATTTCGAAAATCTGACTTCATATTTGTGATGAAGGGGTCCAAATAAGGTGAAAAAGGGTCTAACCTCAATTTAAGAGTGAAAGAATAGCAATTATAAATTTTTAAGGGATGAATTCCAGAGGGCTTTCTGAGATGCCTCCACGATGCGCCTTGGGCACGCCATAGTGTAAAATCATCTACGCGTCCTCTCCGTGACGCGGAGATGTGTTTTTGGTCACCTCGCAATTTTTAAGTGTGGTCCAAAATATTCTAAGTGTTGGGCCCAAGTTTCCCAAACGTATTTTTATCCATACTTAGTCAATTTTCACTCTCATATTCCCCAAAACATTTCCCAACACTCATTTAAACACTTAGTCATATTTTCACTCCCAAACTCAAGACTCAAAACCCTCATCCGGATTTAAGGATTCTCTTCAAGCTTCAAGTCTCCATTGTCAACCTTCACCAAGAACTTCTCCAAAGCAAAGGTATGTGGTGTTGAACCATTTGGTCCTTCCACCCATGGTGCCTAAAACCCTCTTCTACTTAATGTTGCATGAATTAAAATTGATTTTACATGTGGGTCTCGTATATTCAGAAATTTACTGCATAATGATTTTAGTTCATGAAAGTATGGTTGTTTTAGCATGTTTTGAGCTTCAAATCTTAGATCTAATGAGGGGTTTTGTTATGAATGTCTTAGGAGTGTCGCAAGGTGTTGATTAAAGGTTTTACCACTGATTTTTCTGCATGATTTCATCTCTAAATTTCATGCTCTTTTACCCCCATTACACACCCCAAGGTGTTTGATAAAATGACGGGTTATGATTTCTTGAGGAAATTAGGGTATAAGGCATGAGATATGGTATGATTGACTATATGATGAAATGAGCCTATGTGCATGATGAAAACTATCTAAAGTGTTGTGGTAGACCATGCCCAATTCGGGGACCCAATTGAGGGGTTGAATGGTCAACCACTAGGGTGATAGGTGCGATCATCACTAACCTTGATGAGGGGTTTGTACCTCATAAACTAGGGTGATGGGTGCTATCATCACCAACCCCAAGGGGTTTATACCTTGGCAATCATGCTTGGTCTCCTCCTCACATATGATATTCTATATGAGCATGATTTACTTAAGCATGTTTTATCTATGCATTGATCATACATGTCATATTGCTATATTATGCCTATTGCCTATCGTTATGCATTTTGGATTATGATGTCTATCTTTTGTTGTGTTGCATCCCGCATACTTAGTACATTCAAATGTACTAATGCATACTCTTGCCTACATGATATCACCGTGTAGGGACCGGTGTCCAGTTGATCATCCTCCTCCTCCACGTAGCTAGACGGTGCTATTCCAAGCTTGTTGGTGAGTCCTCCATTTTGGGGACATCGATTTATGTTGATCTTATCTTTGTAATGATACATCTTTCTTATGCTCTATGTTGTCTATGAGGGTGAGCCCGGTAGCTTGTCGTGGTCCCCATTATATCTATGTATTAGTGGTGCTTGTTGGACATACTATGTATTTATGATGAGCTTGGCTCTTGTCTCTTATTTATGATGTTTATATGAGTTCCCTTAGTCCCATTGCCCTATTATTACTCTTTATGTCCTTGTATGGTACCGCAACCAATGATGTGTAATAGCAAGTTAAGAGGCTTATTTAGGGTTCCTTCGGGTTCCCCATTCACCATGTCACGTCTAGGCTCTAGGATTAGGTCGTGACATATTTTTCACTAGGGTCCTCTAAAATCAGGGTTATAACGATTTTCCACTCAATTGTGCCCCGTGAGCGAGAATATGATATTGGATTTTCGATATCAAGCATGGATTTTGAGATAAAATGAAATTACGATTATGGGTATTTTCGAGGCACATTTTTGGGGCGAATGTCATTGTACATAATAGAAGTAATCATGAAGATTTCAACCTGATATAAATGCAACAAATGCATTTAAACATCATTTTCAAAAATCTCAACATGAATGTCAAAAAAATTGCTTTAAACTTGTCAACATAAACATGAATGCATGCAAAGTGACATAAGGCTAAAACTTAAAACTTGAAATAATATAGGGGACTTAAATTAGTACTTTCGGCTTAAGTAGAGTGGATGACATACCGGTATCGCTTTGTCATTTCCGCCTCGGCTTCCATGTGGCACTTTCATCTTGTTGTTTCATCCAAAGGACTTTGAGGGAAGCTATATCTTTGTTTCTCAACCTTTTCACTTGCCTATCTAAAACTGTCAGCGGGACCTCTTCATAATTCAAATTATCTCCAACAACACCCACAACATCCAAGGGCACTATAGCACTTGGGTCACTCGCACACTTTCTCAACATGGACACATAGAAGACAGAATGAACCTTGTCCATCTCCAAAGGCAACTCCAACTCATATACAACCTTACTAATCCTCCTCAAAACTCTACAAGGACCCATAAAACCTTGGGCTTAATTTCCCTTTCTTTCCAAACCGGACCACAACCTTCATGAGTGAGACTTTCAAGTAAACCTAATCACCAACATTAATCTCAAGATCTCTTATCCTCATATTGGAGTAGGACTTTTGCCTACTTTGGCTGTTTTCAATCTCTTCATAATCAACCTCACCTTGTCCAAGGCTTCCATGACCAAATCCAGACCTAGCAAACCCATTTCCCCCACTTCAAACCACCTAACCAGGGATCTACAATGCCTACCACAAGGAGCTTCAAAGGGATCCATACCAATGCTTGAGTGGTAGCTATTATTGTAAACAAACTCAATGAGTGGAAGGTTCTTATCCCAACTACCCTTAAGCTCCAAAACATAAGCTCTAAGCATATCCGGAAGAGTTTGGGTAGTCCTCTCAGCATGACCATGCGTTTGAGGGTGAAAGGTCATGCTAAGCTTAAACTTGGTACTAAGACCTCTTTGGAAAGACCTCCAAAAGTGAGAAGTGAATTAAGCACCATGATCAAAAATGATAGACAAGGGCATCCCCATGCAATTTAACCAACTTATGAATATACAATTTGGAATAATCTTCGGCACCATAAGTAGTTTTGACCAGTAGGAAGTGAACCGACTTTGTAATTCTATAGAATCAAAATATTTCCTAGTCTTAGGCAACCTAACCACAAAATCCATGTAGATCTCTTCCCACTTCCAAGTAGGAATCTTTATATCTCGGGTTAGGCCACCTGGCCTTTGATGTTCGGCTTTCACTTATTGGCAATTGTGACATCTGGATACAAACTTGGCAATGTAGCTCTTAATACCACCCCACCAATACACTTCCCTCAAGTTTCTATACATCTTTATAGAACCGAGATGAATGGAATATGATGAATTATGGGCCTACTTCAAGATTTATTCTTTCAAATCATCCATATTCGGCACACACAATCTACTTTGGTACCTAAGGGCACCATCTCCCCCTTGGGAGAAAACCTCCACTCTACCATCTCTCACCAAGGCCTTCAGCTTTAGCAAGGGCAGATCAAGATCTTGTTTTGTCTTTACCTCCTCAATCAAGGAAGACTCAGAACCATCAACAACTACAACACCACCATTATCAACTTCATCTAACCTAAACCCCAACCAAGACAATCGGTGAACCTCTCTAGCCACCTCTTTGCCACCATCATCAACATGAGTTAGACTACCCATAGACACCCTACTCAAAGCATCGGCCACAAAACTATCTTACTAGGGTGATAATGCACACTCATATCATAATTTTTAAGGAGATCTAATAACCTTTTTTGCCTCAAGTTAAGATCTTTTAGGGTGAACACATATTGGAGACTCTTATGATCGGCAAACATATCAACATGGACCCCATACAAGTAGTAATGCCAAATTTTCAAAGTAAATATCACGGCCGCCAATTCAAGATCATGGGTGGGATAATTCTTCATATGTACCATAAGTTGTCTAGAGGCATATGCTATCACCTTGCGACTATATCAAAACACACCCCAAACCAATTCTTGAGGCATCACAATATTCAACAAATCCTTCCAGCCCTTCCGATAGAGCCAAGATAAGAGTGGAGACAAGTTTATCTTTCAAAGTTTGGAAACTTTTCTCACATTCATTGGTCCATGCAAAGTTTGCCTTCTTTTGTGTCAATTTAGTCATAGGAGAAGCAATAGAGGAGAAACCATTTACAAACATCTGTCAATAACCCGCTAAACCCAAAAACTTTTAATGTCCGATGGAATCAAAGGTCTAGGCCAATTTCTAATCATCTCCGTCTTCTTAGGATCCACCTTAATTCTATCACCCGATACCACATGTCCCAAAAATGCAACCTCTTTCAACCAAAACTCACATTTTTCATATTTAGCTTACAACCTCTCCTCCCTCAAGATTTGCAACATCACCCTTAAGTGATCCATATGCCCATCCTCACTATGGGAATAAATCAAGACATCATCAATAAAAACCACCACAAATAAGTCAAGGTAGGGTTTAAAGACCCTATTCATAAGATCCATAAATATAGTCAGAGCATTAGTCAACCCAAAGGACATAACCACTAACTCAAAGTGTTCATACCTAGTCCGAAATGTCGTCTTAGGAATGTCACACTCCCTCACTTTCACTTGGTGATACCCGGATCAAAGATCAATCTTAGAAAAGTGACTAGCCCCTTGAAGTTGATCAAAAAGGTCATCAATCCTCTGTAGAGGGTACTTGTTCTTTATGGTGACTCTATTAAGTTGTCAGTAATCAATGCACATTCTAAGATAACCATTATTTTTCTTCACAAAGAACACTGGTGCATCCAATGGTGACTTACTAGGCCTTATAAAACACATTTGCAACAATTTCCTTAATTTCTCCTTCAACTATTTCAACTCCGTCGGGGCCATACGGTAAGGGGGATTAGAAATGTGTTGAGTATGCGGAAGGAGGTTTATACAAAAATCTATTTCCCTTTCGAGAGGAGCACCAGGAAGCTCATCGGGAAAGACATCGAGAAACTCATTAACCATCGGTACCGACTCAATACGAAGGACATTAGACTCAACATCCATAACCTATAAAAGATTATAGAGACAACCCTTAGAAATCAACTTTTGGGCTTTAAGACAAGAAATGAATCGATTCTTGACCACCACATCATAAGTTTGCCATTTAAGGATGGGCTCATTAGAATTGGAATTTTACCCTACGGGTTCTACAATCAATAGAAGCATAATATGCATTAATCCAATCCATCCCAAGAATAACATCAAAATCCACCATCTCTAATTAAACAAAATCACAAGGCAATATTTTATGCAAAATGAAATGGGATAATCTATAGACTCTTCTAGCAACAATGGACTCACCAATGGGGGTAGACATTTCGTAAGGTTCATACATTGATTCGGGACTAACATGAAGCTTTTTTATAATAAAAGGGAGTAATAAAAGAAAGAGTGGCACCCGGGTATATCAATACATACACATCAAAATCAAAAACCTTAACATACCGGTAACAACATTGGGCGCCTCATTAAATCCTTGTCTCCCTTGAAGAGCATAAATCTATTTTGCTTTAGTGTACCTCCTTGATGACCTTTCTTTCCTATTTGACCCACATTAGCACCTTGGCTTTGGGGACGACTATCTCTACCTTTGGGTTGAGCATGAGAACAATCAATAACCTTGTGGCCAACTTCACCACAACCAAAGAAAGCATTTGAATTTCTCAAACAAGGACCATTATGATTCTTTTCACACCTTGGGAATCTAGGCTTTATCACCCCTTCATTACCACCTTGGAATCTTTGATTGAGCACCCTATCAAAGGTAAACCTCTCGTTGGAAAATTGGACGACCCGTGGCCTTGGAACTTGTGATCTTGAGGAAATCGGTCACCCTTAGAACCTTGGAACCCACTTTCAAATCGAGACCTCTTAGACTCACCAACCCTTCTCTTTCTAAAATTCTCTCCCTCTAGTTGCTCAGGATAAGTCATGAGCTGAGACAAATCAATATCGCCTATTAACATGGTAGTATGACAATCCTTGTTAACTAAGTCGGATACACCCGATACAAATATATTCATCCTCGACCAAGGCTTGACAACCAATTGTGGAGCATACTTAGAGATTTGATTAAACCTGATAGCATACTCCCTTACACTCATGGAGCCTTGTTTAAAATTCATAAATTTCATCATCTTCGCCTTCCTTAGTTCAATAGGAAAGAACTGGTTGAGAAATGCGGCTTTGAATTCTTCCCAAGGGATAGCATTATCATTCCCCTTCTCCATCTTCCATTAAATGAACCAAATTTAACCCACCCCTTTGAGTTGGTAGGCCGCCAACTCCACTTTTTCCTCCGAATTCAACCCCATAATGGACAATACCTTATACACCTCATTGATGAATTCTTGGGGATCATCATCTGCCTTGGACCCATAGAACTCTGGTGGATTCATCCTACTAAAATCCCTCACCCTTGAGGCTGGTGTAGGAGCATGAAAGGCTTGGGCCCCTTGGTTGATTTTGTTGGTCATAGCATGAGCCAACATTGCAATAGAATCTCAAAATTCTTCTTGGCCTACCCCTCCTTGTAGAGGAGCTTGAGGGGCGGGAGGATCTGGTTGATCCTAGGGTGTACGGGTGATGTGTTGTCAAACTACAGCACATTTGGTGCCTGAAACAAGGGATTTTGTGAGTTCTTAAAGTAACTTTTTATGGTTTTGATACATTTTTGTGTTAATCTTGCAGAAAAGTTAGATTAGCATGATTTTAAAGAAAAGTTGGAGATTTTTCTGAAGCATAGGCTATACGAGCCAACCTACAAGTCATAGCTCAAGCTATGAGTCGTAGGTTGTGTTGTAGCAAGAACCAAAGACCAAAAGTCAGAAATCTTCCAAGTGAAGGTCACTCCTACGAGGACATCCTATGAGTCATTATACACACTATGACTCGTATAGGTGGACTTGTAGCAAGAAATAGAGAGCCAAAATGTTAGACCAAAACCTGAAGACTAAGACTACAAGAGGAACATATGAGTCATAGCCCAAGCAATGACTCATACCAGTGGGTCATACCAGTGAGTCCAAGATGCCAAGAACCTGATACGAGACCCCAATTATAACTCGTAGGTCACCCTACGAGTCGTATCTATGAGATGTACCAGTTGCCAGCTCTTATTTCTCCATAATTTTTAGGGCTTATTTTTCTCCATAATTTTTAAGGTTTATTTGTACATACTATAAATACTTTAAGTTTTTATTGAGAGAGGAATGGGAGAAAAAGGAGAGATATCAGATAGGGAGATTAGAAATTTTGCTCTTGAATATTCTCTTAAGAATTTCTTGGGGTTTCATATTTTTAGTTTATTGTATTCTCTTGAAAAACCCATTTTTTGGGGATTGCAAATCTTGTGCTATATACCTTGGATATCTATCAAGCTTGTGTTGCAACTTTGGGTGTCTACACTTTTCATTGTATTGGTGGAACTCTAAAGTATGTATATTATTTGCATTCTTGTGTGTTTTACCTTAGCAAAGAGTAGTTGAGTACCCACAACTTGAGATGACCTAGGTTTTTTGCATCTTCGTGATTGGGTTTTTGCATGTATTATCTATATCCCTTCATTATTATTGTTGTTTGGTAGTGGCCAACACCAAACCCCGTCTACTATCATGATCCCGATCAAGGTAGTGACGAATAGGAAAAGGGAAGTAGATGACAGAATTTAATTGATGTGTTTTCATCTAATCAACCAAGCCTGACCAAGGAGAGGTTGATTGGGAAAATAGGTAACGGCTAGTTGGCATGCCATGGTTGCCGACCAAGCGCCATGGTGAAATTTGACCTTCACATTCACAAGAGAGCTAGAAGAACCTAAGTTCTCATCCTGCATGCAAATCACCAATGGTAGTTATGTTATCTAGGGTAATCAAGTCAGTAAACTATGGGGAACACCATTCCCAAGTTGTCCATAAAAATTGAGTGTTTCCTTGCGTTATACTTGCTGGTAGTTTTATTTTGTTTTTGAATCACAAAAAACCCCCCATTTAGAGATTGTAGTCATAAAAACTAGAAATGTTTAGTGGTGAAGTCTTGTAGTCAAGCCTTATATTCTCTGTGGATTCAACCCTAACCTCGGTTAGATTAATTGTTGACAACAATTGTTTTCTTATTAGAGCGTGAACATCATTAGAAATTATGGCATCGTTATGGGGAATACGGTTAGGTTTTGATTTGATTTCACTATTAATTAGTCCTACTGTTGATTTCTAAAGTCTCTTGTACTTTACTTTTGTTTTTATTTTTGTTGTTTGATTTTATTCGCAGGGTATACTAGGTTGTATGCCCAACACAAGGAGCCAATAAAATCCCTTAACTCCACTCGATTTGGAGATCCATCAACTACTAAGAAGAATGGCTCAAGTGAATGAGGATATCAAGGTTGAAGAGGATATGCATACAAATGAGGATATGGGAAGAGAGGAGAATCCACAACAGAGGGGTAACAGGCCACAGCTAAGGGACTTCAATGAAAACACTGATGGGTAGAATCAATATCGATTGAACCCTATGGCTATGAATGTTATCGGTGCTATAGTACTGCCTCCTTTACCGACAGATACTAAGTTCACCGCATTAAGTATATTGCTCCAAATACTCCAAAATTATGGACTATTCATAGGGCTACCTTTGGAGGATCCCCACCGTCATCTTCAAAATATGGTATTTGTTTACAAGAGTGTCATGGGGACATAAAACCATTCTCTTTATGTTGTTGGTTTAAGAGTGTTTCCACCATCATTGACTGGCAATTTAGTTGTATGGTTGTTCGAGCTTCCTCCGGGTACTATCACAAGTTGGGATGAACTTTAAACAGTAATCCTTAAAAGATATTTCCCAAGATCTAAAAAGTTAAAGCTCAAGGATCAAATCAACAACTTTGAGCAATTACTGGGTAATTCTATTAGCACAACATGGGAGAGGTTTACTAAATGCTTGAGGATAGTCCTTGATCACAAGATTATTGATGATGCCTTGGTTGAGATTTTCTACCGGGCGCCCGATGAGAATACTCAAGCTTGTGCCGACACAATCATGGGAGGCATGTTCCTAGACCAACCTTTCACATTGGTCGCCACAAGGATAGAGCAAGTGGTCAAAAAATATAGAGTATAGGGTCAACGAGAGTAAGGTGTGATGAAACCTTCTTTTGCGGTTAACACCATTAATGAGAAAGTAAAGGTAAACGAAGAGATCATGGAGAAACTTGCTCAACTTCACACAAGTATGGACTTGGTTTTAAAGCAAAATCAAGCAAGTCTCAAGGCAGTCACTCACCAACCTCCAGAGGCTCCTAGCCATGATGATCCATTCTTTGATGAGGATACATGTTTTGTAAGCAACCAAGTGGCGGGTTTCCGGAACAACCTCCATGGGTCCAATTCAGAATGGGGGAGAAAAGAGGGCTACAGGAATGGTCCTTATGTGCCACCACACAATCACTATGCTAGATTAAACAACTCTAGGATTGGAGAAATGTTCAAAAAATTGTTAAAGCGAGTTGACCATCAAGATGAGACTTTAAACAGAATGAAAGAAGATATTTCACATATTAACCAAAAGATAGAGTCTCACTCGGTGGCGATCAAGCAACTTGAATAGCAATGTGGGCAAGTTTCTTCACAATTAAACCAACATCAAAAAGGCACCTTACCTAACAACACGGTTCAAAATTCTAAGAACGAAGGGCATTGCATGGCAGTGATGACTAGGAGTGGCAAGAGCACCATAGATCCCCCTATACCAGTAATCATGGAGGAAGTTGATGAAAAGGGTTTTGGTGGTAAAGTCGTGGTTGAGGGAGAAGATCCGAAGGTTGTTAGGATGCAACAAGAAGAGGTAAGGGAGCATGAGAATCCTAAACCACCTCCTCCTTTCCCTCAAAGGCTTAAGAGAAAGAAAGAGGAGGGTAAATTCAAACACTTCCTCTCAATATTGAAGCAACTCTCTATCAACATTCCCCTTCTAGAAGCTTTGGAGAAAATGCCCGGGTATGCCAAACATATGAAGGATTTCGTCACCAAAAAATGCACACTGAGCCAAAAGATCTTGCAAGAACTCCAATAATGTAGTGCGATTATGACCAAATATATTGAGTTCGCAAGAGCATTATATGACTTAGGAGCAATCATCAATCTAATACCTCTTGCTGTATTTAAAAAGCTTGGCCTCGGTACTCCTACCCCGACAAGAATAAGGTTGCTTATGGCAGATCGAACTATTAAAAAATCGAAGGGAATCCTTTTGGATGTGCTTGTTAAAGTGGATAAATTCATCTTTCTGACAGATTTTGTGATCCTTGACTGTGAAGTTGATTTTGAGGTACCCATCATTTTGGGGAGACCATTTTTGGCCATTAGGAGAGCCCTAGTGGATATGGATTCAGGTCAACTATGGTTTAGGGTTAATGATGCAGAGGTTGTGTTTGATATTTGACAATTCATGAAACACCCAGATGAGTGCAAGAGTGAGGTGTAAACCCTCGATGATAATTGATGTAGGACGATGACAAAGTCGAGCCACGACGTTAAAGAAGGTGCTTCTTGGGAGGCAACCTGAGCATTTTTTATAATTGTTGGCTTGTTTTAATTATTTTTGGTTGTTGAGATTCTTATGTAGAAGTTGTGAGTTTGTTTTTATGATTGAAATACATTGGTGCAGTTATAATATATTGGGAATTGTTGTGTTTAGAGATTTGGTTTATAGGTGAAAATTGAAGAACTGAAGATCTGAAAAATGGCACTTGGAGCAGCCTCTATAATCAGGCCTACGAGTTGTAGTCCTCACTATGACTCGTAGTCATGTATCATAGAGGGAATTAGTGAGTATTAGAAGTTGGCACATATACTACGAGCCAACCTTACGATTCATAGAGTCATCTACGAGTCGTAAAAGGGGTTCGTATTGCGCAGGTATAATTCCTAATTTCTTATAAGTGTTGGGTCTGCTACAAGATCGGGACCTATAAGTCATAGGACAGCCTATGACTCATAGTCGAGGTCTCCTAGCCCCAATATACAATTTTAACATGCTGACCCGGTTT
>JAABOM020028637.1:0-17628 GCA_011800125.2 Solanum clarkiae
ATTTTGCTTTATTCCATCATACCCCAAAGCCAAAAAATAGTGAATCTTTGGCTCCATCCGAGATTGATGGAAAAAGTGATTAGAAGCAAGATGATATATGAAATGAGGCAAAAGCTGAAAAATGAGAAGAAAGTACCCGAAAAATCTTGAATATGAAGAAAACAGGAGAATAAGGTAAATTGATTGAGTTGGTAAGGTGAAAGTGATAAAGAAAACGGGGTTCAAGGATGGTCTTTAGTCAATATGTATCCAAAAATTCCCTACCAAAGCCCCATGAGCCTACGTTACAAGCCTAGAAAGTTCTAGAATGATCCTAGTCCGGCTAGTTGATAATCTGAATCATGAACATGGGGGTAAGCCTATGATATTTGTCAATGTGCATGAACATCTTTGTGCATATGAGTGTATTTGCACAGTCCCAGTATTAATCTTGACATCATCATTGAGTGTGTTACTTGAGACTTCTTTCTGTGAGGGCATCTACATTGCATTGCTAGCACTTGACTTGTTCAATGATTGTGATCATGGATATTTTCTTGCTTATCATAGTTGTATTGTTAGATGCATCATTATGCCTTGGTTTGCCAAAATAACTATCTGATCTTGTTTTGAAAAGTTGGTGTGGGTACCTGAGCATAAATTGTACAAGATATATGCCATTAGTTCTATTTTGTGTGTTGTTGTGTTATCTAGTTAGATTGAGTCGTCGCTTGAGGACAACCAACAATTTTAAGTTGAGGGTGTTTATGTGCTATCAAAATACAACACATTTGATGCCTAAAACTCGAGATTTTGTGTGTTCTCAATGCGACATTTACGGGTTTTATATGTTTTTATGTTTGTTTTCACAGAAAAAGCAGGTTGGCACAATTTTGGGAAAAGTTGCAGGTTTTGCTGATTTTTAAGGACACATGAGACCCTCTATGAGTCATATCTTAGTTTATGAGTTATAGAGGTAGCCTCATGGAGATTTTCAGTGTTGAAGCAAAAAATAAAGTTCAACCACACGAAACCCAGTTACGAGTCGTAGACTAGGCTACGAGCCTTATTGGAAGGTCTTGTAACAGTTTCTAGTATTCCTAGTTCTGGACCAAGTGCTGCAGCAATGAATTTCGAGAGGATAATACGAGTTGTAGATTAGACTACGACTCGTGAAGATGTCTAGTAGTGAAATCCAAGATCTAAGAGCTGAATATGAAAGCTCGATTATGACTTGTGACCAAAGCTACGAGTCATAACTGCAAGTCGTAGAGTGCGTCAATTAGTTTTTCTAATTATTTTCGGGACTTGTTTGTAAATTCTATAAATAGAAAATACTAGGTCATTTAAAAGAGTTTTCAATTTTTGTAGATAGAGAGTAGCTCAGAATAGAATAGAGAGCAAAAAATTAGAATATTCTTAGGGTTTTAGTTTTGGATACAACATTTTGGAGAAGAGATTCACTTGTGGATTAAATTCATCTTTCAATCTTGTGTTTCTTAATACACATTGGATTTTTTTGTTCTTCAATCTTCTTAGGTAAGTGATTAACCATGTCTTCTCTATACATTGTTTCTTTATTTGGCCAAGATATGAGCAGCTAAACCTATAACTTGGGGTTGTGGGAACCATGAGAATCTAACTTAGAAACCCAGATTATTTGCAATTCTTAGATTGGGTATTTATATTTATTAATAATTTCTCTTCATTTTAAATGTTTCTAATAGTCGCTAATATTAGAACTTGACTAGTGTTACTTTCCCAAACCAGGTGGTAATGAGTAGGAAAAGAGAGTGACTAACAGGATTCGGTGATGTATTCTCTTCTAATCAACCAAACTCGACCAAAGGATCTTGACTGGGACTATAGGTAATGGTTAATTGAGCACACTATGGATATGGGCCAAGTCCATAGTGAAATTCGACCTTCACCTTTGAACAAAGGGTTAGAAGAACCTAAATTACCCTCCTATATGCAATATTCTAGTTGAAAATTGTGATATCTGGGGAATTTGAGTTAGTTCATCATGGGGAGCACAATACCCAAGTTTGTCTCTATTATTGCTCGTCTTCCAATTTTAGTTAGTCTAGTTTAATTTCCTATCGATCTTTGCAAACCCCCTCCCCCCTCACTTTTTAGGGAATTGAGTTATTTAATTCATGAATTAATATTTGGTGAACCAAGTTGTAAAGTCCCGTGTTCCCTATGAGATTCGACCCTAACCTTGGTTAGGTTTATTACTTTGACGATCACTTTCACTTCAGAAAGAGGTATATCTTGAGCGTGATCACTCCTCCCTATCTGGTCTTTAGTAGAAGGCTACAGCGCAAAGGACATCAATCTGCCTATGTCCATGTCACTCATATGCATAGCTCCTCTCCTGTCTTTTTTTGGCCACTTGTTCAACCCATCAACATACAAACCCATCCTGCTTCTCATGTCCGCAACCATCTCAGAGGCATAACGAGATAGCTGCATGAACTTAAGACCATATTCCTTCACTGTCATAGAGCCCTATTTCAAATTCAAGAACTCTCTTACCCGCCTTCAGCTCTCTCCAAAAGAAGTGCCCTAAGAAAGATTCCTCAAACATTATCCAAATCAGAAATAGGGCACCCTCTCCTTGGGTCTTCTTCCAATAATAATACCACAATCTGACAACACCCTTGAGCTAGTAGGCAACCAGCTCAACCCTATCAGCTTCGATCACATGCATCACCTAGAAAAATTTCTGTAGCTCATCAATATAGTTTTCGAGATACTTAGTGGGTATAGACCCTGTGAATTCAGGTGGGTTTAGCCTCGAGAATTCCCGAACTCTAGATGTGTCCTATATATCCTTTCTACACGCTCCTTGTCTAGTAGCAGGTGCTGTTATAGCCTGGTCTAGCCTAGCAAAGCTCAACATTTGAGATGTCAGCCTGTAGGGGCTATTCAGGGATGGATAGGGATGTGGGCTTAGGTTGGTCAACATTTTATCTAGCTAGATGCCTTCTTCCTATAACAACTTTTCTTGGATGCATTAGTTTAGAACCTATCTGGGAATTTCTTTTATCTGACAAAATCACTTATAAGCCAATGATTGTAGAATAATCTCGCTGATGATGCCACAACTATTCAGTACTTGCGAGGGTAAAGAACGAATAGATCCATAGTGGATCCCAATAAACCAAGTCCTCTATTCTTTCAGGGACCTATCATGAGGAACATCCAACTTAACGGTTTCAATCCTCTCCTATGCTTGGGGAAGAGTTAATTAGTTCGAGTTGGGTTTACTCTCACTCATTTCGGTGCTTGCTACTTCTCCCAAGACTCAATGCTCATAAGAAAATCATTCTCAATTAGCTAGTCTCATATGGACATTTATCAACTCAAATCATAACATCAACTATCGACTCTTTGGTTACATTCATTTAAGGTTCAACTTTTGACTAATAGAGACTCTATCATGCATCATTCTAACTCATAACATTCAGGAAACAAGAATAGAGCTAAAGCATCTAAGGATTTCATAGGCTCTCTAGGCTCAAATCATACTCATGTATGCTCAATTAAATGCAATTTGTAAAAATAATAAGAATTTATGCTAGGGCCCACATAGTATGGTAAAATAATGTATTTGAAGTATTTCATGCATGATTACCTAGGAACACATTAGAATTTAAGAAAAACCTTGGAGAAACATATATTAGAGACTCAACTCATTCACAACTCTATCCACTCAGGGTATGAGACACATGGAGGAACATAATCCATGTTTTAGTTAGCATGACATACCTAAGAGTAGAAGAAATAGTCAACTTCTCAAAGAATCTCTACTCGTGTGCTTGGAACCTTAGCTTTCTCCCCTTCTTTGATGCTCTCTAAAGTTTCTAAGTATTTTTGAGGAGTAATACTCTTAAGGTACTGATAAGGGATCTAAAATAAGCCCAAAACATTGTGGTTTCAATTAAAAATGGTGGAAAAAGAAAAACTTACCCTCAAGAAAATCTGTTGAAGTGGATCACGAAACCCCTTCTACGACTAGTGAAACAGGCTACGGGTTGTGGTCCTCTCTTGTGGAAAGTAGATCAAAATTATCAGTTTCTGATTCTCATTCTATGATCTATGAGATGACTCGTAGAACATATTTTGAGTCATATTATCTTTCGTAGAACATATTACGAGTCCTTTCACACTTAACCATTTTCCTCACTTCTTTGGCCCTATCCACGAAAGGTTTCCATGGGCCGTAACATATTTTACGGCCCATCTGATAACACGTAAGTTACTTTTCTGAAAACTCCAAATTTCCTTCGTGTCTGGGATGCCACTCATGAAACTATCTAGGGGCCGTAAGGTATCCTACGGACCGTCACTAGGTCTGTTGGTTACCCCATACTTCCTTTTCCCCTTCCTGAAGTTTTATGTTTAAGAATCAAATCTACAGGTCATATGCTAATTACGAAACGTAAGTAGTCCCATAAACCAAACTCCAGGTCACTTTTTATGCCAACTTTTCTGCACTCAGGGCTCTTAAATTGGGCGTTATTACAAATTCTGCCCCTTTGGAACATTTGTCCCTGAATGTACTTAAAGGAAGGCTCTAAGGAGTAAACTAGCAGCTAATAACCCAATATGCATGCAAAATGTAAGTCAAAAATCATTCTTCAAAAATTTTAGATCTCATACTTTAAACATGTCTCAATACAGTTAATAAATAACAAAATAAATACATACATCATGAGAAACTAAAATGCATGGAATTTGAGGTCTTCGAAAGTATTTCTCAATACCTTAGGCTTGAGTAGAGTGGAATAGATGTGGATAGCACTTCATCATATCCACTTCTGCTTCCCATTTAACACTCTCAACTTGTAGGTTTCTCCAAAGTAACTTAACAAATGCAACTTCCTTTTTTCTTAGATTCTTCACTTGCTAGCCTAGGATTTCAATCGGTACCTCTTCGTAACTCAAATCCTCTTCAATGTTCACATCACGAAAAGGATTTACAGAGCTTGGGTCACTTATGAATTTCCTCAACATTGACACAGATCAGATGAATCAAGTGCAACTCATTGAGTATATCCAACTCATATGCTACTTTCCCCACTCTTCTCACCACCTTATAGGGTCCCACATATCTAGGAATTAATTTTCCTTTCTTACCAAACCAAATAACACCTTTCATTGGATACATCTTCAAATAGACCCAATCACTAATTTGGAACTCCAATTCCCTTCTTCTCATATCAGAGTAGAACTTTTGTCGCCTTTGAGCTATTTGTAATTTCTCCCTTATGCTTTAATTTTCTCCATAACATTCATCACCAAGTTTGGTCCTATTAATGGAAACTCATCAACTTTGAACCCTCCAATGGGCAATCTACATCGTCTACCATACAACGCTTTGAATGGTGCAATACAAATACTTGCATGAAAGTTATTGTTGTAGGCAAACTTGATAAGTGGAAAATGTTCAATCCAACTCCCCTTGAATTCCAACACATAAGCTCTCAACATATCCACCAATGTTTGAATAGTCCTCTTAGCTTGCCCATTGGTTTAGGGATGCAAAGTCGTACTCAGCTTCATCCTAGTGTCGAGTCCTCTTTGGTGAGAAATGAATTGAACTCCATGATCTGATATGATGGACAATGGAATCCTATGCAACCTCACAAGCTCTGGAATATACAAACGGGCATAGTCCTCAACATTGAACGTAGTCTTGATAGGTAGGGAATGAGCGAACTTCATCATAAGGTCAACTACCTCCCATATGGAGTCAAAATGCTTTTTGGTCTTCGGCAACCCAACTACAAAATCCATGTTTACCCTTTCCCACTTTCAAGTAGAAACGTCAATGTCTAGTGCTAGGTCATCCGGCCTTTGGTGTTCAACTTTGACGCATATTTGGACACAAATTGAGCAATATCCTTCTTCATCCTATTCCACCAATAAATCTCTCCAAAGTCTCTATACATCTTGATAATGCCGGGATGAACGGAATATGAAGAATTATGGGCCTATTGCACGATCAACTTCTTCAACTCACTATTGTTGGGCACACACAACCTTCCTTGATACTAGAGTGCACCATATCCCCCTTGTGAGAAGACTTTTAACTTTCCATCCTTTACCAACCTTGTCAACTCAACCAAGGCGGGATCCAGATCTTACTTGGCCTTAACCTAATCAATCAAAAAAATGCGGACCTATGAAGAACCATTGGAACACCACTTCTGGATCACTCAATTTCACTCCTAGTCTAGCCAGCCTATGAACATCCTTAGCTAATAACCTTTTTCCATCATCTTCTATATGGGCCACACTACCCATGGAAATTCTACTAAGGGCGTGAACTACCATAGTGGCTTTTCTGGGTGGTACGTCACACTCATATCATAATCCTTGAGTAGTTCTAACCATCTCCGTTACCTCAAGTTGAGATATATTTGGGTGAACATGTGTTGGAGACTCTTGTGATCAGTGAAAACATCCACATAAACTCCATACAAGTAATGTTGTCAAATTTTAAGGCAAACACCACCGCTGCAAGCTCAAGGTCATTAGTCAGATAATTCTTCTCATGAACTTTCAACTGCCTTAAAGCATAGAAAATCACTTTACCATTTTGCATTAACTCACAACCCAACCCAATCGTTGATGCATCAGAATACATGACGAACCCATCATTCTCTTCTGGCAATGTTAATATAAGGGCTGAAGTCAACTGATCCTTTAAAATCTAGAAACTCCTCTCACATTTATTAATCTATGCAAACTTAGACTTCTTTTGAGTTAACTCAGTGAGTGGAAATGAGATAGTGTGGTGAAGTCTTGCATGAACCATCTATAATAATCGGCCAGACCAAATAAGCTTCTTATGTCAGTAGGAGTCAAAGTCATTGGCCAGTTTCATACCATTTCTGTCTTCTTAGGATTAACTTTCATGCCCTCTCTAGATACCACGTCCTCAGGAAAGGAAACCTCATCTAGCCAAAACTCGCACTTGTAAAATTTTGCATAGAGCCTCTATTCTCTCAGGGTTTATAATACTATGCTCAAGTGCTGCATAGCTCTTGCTTACCTCAGGAGTAGATAAGAATGTCATCAATGAACACCACAACAAACATGTCGATATAAGGCTTGAACATCCTATTCATGAGGTCTATCAATATCGCTGGTGCATTAGTGAGGCCAAACGACATCACCACAAATTCAAAATGATCATACCTAGTTCAAAAAGTCATTTAGCAATGTCACTTCATCTCACCCTTAATTGGTGATATCTGGATCTCAAATCAATCTTGGAGAAATGAGTATCCGCTTGTAGTTGATTAAACAAATCAACTATCCTCAGGAGGGGATACTTATTCTTGATTGCGACCTTATCGAGCTGTCGGTAGTCAATGCATATACGGACCAACCCATCCTTTTTCCTTATAAATAACACTGGGGGTACCCCCTTGAGACCAACTAGGTCTAATGAAACCTTTCTCCAACAAATTCTTTATTTTCTCCTTTAACTACCTCAATTTTGCAAGAGCTATTCTATAAGGAGTAATTGAGATAGGCTGAGTATCGGGTAAGAGGTCTATGCAAAATTTATCTCCCTATCAGGAGGGACACATGGTAACTCGTTATGGAACTCACTCATAACGGGATCTATCTCAAGAGAAAGAACTTTGGAAGAGACATCCTTGGCCCTCACCAAGTGGTAGATGCACCAGTTGGAAATCATTTTTTGGGCCTTTGCCAAAGAAATGAATTGACCACTACATGAAAAGTTGCTACCCTCTAATTCAAGAACTAGCTCATTAGGTAATTGGAATTTAACCCTATGCGTTTTACAATCAATAGAGGTATAACAAGCATGCAACTAATCCATCCCCAAAATCACATCGAAGCCTACCATGAAAAGCTTGACTAAGTCAAATGGAATCACTTTATGTAAGATAGAAATAGGGCATTCTCGATAGACTCTTCGGGCTATGATAGACTCACCTATGGGATTACTCGCCTCACAGGGCTCATGGAGGACTTCAGGACATGCATGAAACTTATATGCAAAGAATAGGGTTACAAAAGACAATTTTTCTCCCAGATCTAAAAGTGCATGTGCTTCATCATAAAAAAATTCTTAACATATCGATAACCACATTTGGAGCTTCTTCGACCTCCTGGAGACCATGAAGAGCATAGAACTAGTTGGTCCTTTGGGCACCTTGAACTGGACCCCTTTTCCCTTGAGACCTTGTGCCTCTGCTTATGCAATCCTTAGCATGGTGGTCGGGCTTCACACAAGTGAAGCAAGCATTTGATCCAGCTAAGAACTCTCCTTAGTGAGGCCTCCCCGACTTAGGACAATTGGGACTTTGGGGATTGGGAGCCACCCCCTTGTATTTCTGGGAAGGAGGAGTGTTGGTAGATCCTTTCCCACCTTAATTTTGGCCACCTTGGAATTTATGACCACCACCCTTTTGGTGAGAGTAACTCCACCTTCAACTCGAGCCCTCTTGGACTTCCTTGCCCTCTCATGAAGCTTTTCTTCTTCAATTTGTTCCACGTACGTCATCAAGCGAGAAATCTACATCTTCTTGACCAACATGGCCTTCTTTCACTCATTGATGACTAACGCAGAGACACCCAAGATAAACTTGCTCATGCGAGCCCTCAGATCTATGACCACAAAAAGGAGCATACTTTGATGATTTGGTAAATTTGAGGGCATACGCACTCACATTCATGCTCCCTTGCTTCAAGTTGATGAACTCCTAGACCTTTGCCTCCCTAAGATCAATGGGAGAAATCTATCCAAAAAGGCACATTTGAGCTCCTCCCAACCAATAGGGCTTGCTCCTTGGCCTCTCTTATCGGCCTATTACTCGAACCAAATCTTAGTCACTCCTTTAAGTTGGTAGGACACAAACTTGGCCTTCTCTTCGAACAGAATGCCCATCACTACCATAACAAAATAATTCCATAATAAACTCAATAGGGTCCTCATCCATCTTTGACCCATGAAATTCTGGTGGGTTCATTCGCATGAAGGCACGTACTCTCGCGGCTGAAGTGGGCACTTGAGGAGGAACGACTACCTCCCGATTGGCTTGGCTAGCCAATGCTTAGGGTCAACAAAGTAAATGCAACTTGGAAATCCACATGAGACACTCCATATTCCAGCTGGAGTGGAGGGACTTATTACTCAAGAGTGCCTCGTTGATGGTGAGCTCCTCATAGAGGCATGATCTAGAAACAAGCAAAAGCCCATTGTTAGTTAGTCGAAAACTTATTCAATAGGCATGACATGAACAGGAAAGAAGGAAAGACATTCCTAAACTGCCTCCTAAACTCTCACTCAAGATAGTGGAGTGCTTCATAATCCTGAATGGGACTCTACACTATGAGGTATGCATGGATATCCAAAGGAACACTTTAAAACCTCATGCTCTGATACCAAGTTTGTAATGACCCAACCAATATTCCTAGTCATTACATGGCGAATGAGACACCCGAAGGCACCTCACCTAAGCCATCTAAGCATCTTAAACATTCATAGGCATTAAATTGAAACTTTTGTGGAAACATAAGGGGGAAGGGACTATGGGTCTTTTTCACAATAAAGCAACATCAGAAAGCAGTAGAATAACTACAAGCCATTTGTTTGTCCATATGCATACCACTATATCATAAACAAATGAGATAGGTATCAATCGATCTCCATCAAATAGATGAGAATCCAAATAAGGGAATATAGAAAGTAAAAGCCTCAGAAGGGCTATAAATGTAACACCCCACACCTTACAATATTGGTAATATGCAAATGAAACATGACATGGTTTGTTCAAATTAGCACTAATTTTTAAAGGTACTTGAATCCCGTGTTAATGGGCTATATGTGCATCTAATGCTTAAGAGGGTCGAGTGTATACATGTTTTGTGTCGAATTGAGGAGATTAAAGCATTAAATGAAGTGAGGGAATTGAGGTGCTTGTAGGATTTAACAATCTAACAGGTGAGTCACCTACTTGCTTAGCTTAAATTTGCTAGCTAAACGGAGATGAGGCTCGATGTTGAATTTGTCCAAGTCCGATTATTAATAAAGTCTATGTTGAGGGTGTGACTTTAGCCTATATTTTAGCATCCTAAATGGACTATATTTTTAGCCCAAGAAGGATATTAAAAAGGGCCCAAATACATGACAACACACCTAACCATTTGGGCCCAAACTAAGTGAAGGGAAAGTTGAAAAATAGGCAGCCCAAGCCCATCAACTTGGAGACCCCTTTAGGCCCAAGTGTAAGGGCCAAGCTAGTGGATAACCAGATTATTAATATGTGGTATAAGATAGTCAAATTGTTAAGGGTAAGGCGGCCAAACTAGGCCTTTAAAAAGGGGTTACAAGCAGCGAAAACTCATTCACTTTAAACTAGGAAAATTTCAGCTTTCTCAAAACTTTATTGTTCTTATTTTTTGACCTAGCAGGCAGCTACAAGGGGACTTCTAGGGTTCTTAAAGAAGACTTACCCCTTGAAGGTAGTGGTAAGTAAGTTTACACATGTGTTTAGTATGATTTTCTTATAAAAAACAAGAAATATATACTAGTATGTTGTGCTGGAAATTTGAGACAGCATGTATTGAGAAAGTTGCTACATACTTGCCTTTTATTTTAGTGATTTCTCTATGGTTTGTGGGTTGTATTATGATGAGAAGTTGATGTTCTTAATATGGTTTGAGTTATAGATACCATCCTAAGATTGCTGCCCTGATTTTGGTTTCATTCAGCAAGCGTGTTTTATTGTGCTATCTTAAGTGTATTATTGATCGGAACTTGTGGGCTGTTGGATGGAAGTCTATTAGCTTATGTACTTCATGACTTCTTGAGTGCTTTTATAATACTGTTTTAGGTCTGTTTTTATATGTAAATGCTATTGGAACAGTTTGGTTAGAGTTGGAATAGGTTTGGAATTGTCAACGTCGAAATGTAGCGAAGGAAGGTAACGTTATGCTGTCCATTTTTAGGTTGTGTAGATTTTTTATGTGTTGTGCTTTGTGGGTAGTTGTAAGATTTATATGGCACTAAAACAGGTTGTACATGATGTGTACATGATAATGTGTATTAGAAAATACGATTAGGGTCGGAAAGATTGAAGGAATACGCTCGAGTTTATAAATACCCACTTGCTGCCCGTGTGTTGTTTTTTTTTATGTGATTGGGCACCCAAAATGTATCTATTGACAGCTAATGCTAGTTTTATCACTTATTATGTTATAGATAAGTATTTGTATGAAGGGAAGGTTATCTCAAGTTAGTAACGAGGTCATACAACGAGGTATGTAAGGCTACTTGATTCCGTATTACTTGGCATGAAACATAGATCCCTCCTTGGCACATAAAGGCATTTGCCAACTCCGATACAACTATTAAACGTGCCTCCACTCTTGACATGTTCATATGCTCCCATACATAGTCATCCTCAAATCTGCATACATGCTTGTAAACTAAGTTACATGGGCTCTTGCTACTACACAAAGTTCACGAGTTGTTCCATTTCATACGCATTTCATTATTTGTGTATCATACTCTTTTTCATCATCATATTGTCTTGTATGATTATCCGCATGTCACATGCTACGTATACAGTCCTACAGCTCTGATATTTTGACCACCAAAAGAACCATCTCAAAGGTAATTAAAAGGTAAGTATATTGTTTATTGATGGATGGTAGCCCGAAGGGTGGAAGAATCACCTAACCAGGGACAATCCTATCACGGGTGGTAGCCCAAGGGGTTAAGGAAGAACCCAGCCAGGGATGATCCCAATACAGTTTACGACTGATCGGCTAGTTATTTGTATTATAGTTGTGCACAAATTATAAAATAAAGGTAAAGTAATATAAAGAACATAAAGTACATGATTCCAAAGTGCAACCAAAGGTGGTCTCTAATCTTGCACCAGTGCATGATCTCATTTGAGCTATTACTTCACATATAGTATATCCTGCCTTACTTATTTAGTAAATTCTCTCGTACTGACGTCCCTTAATGGGGACCTGCATTTCATGTTGCAGGTACAGGTGCTAGTGGATCTCCCCAGTAGGAGTATTGGACATTCAGCTGCGGTTACCAAGCTCCAGGTTGCTTCGGGGCTTTGTCTATTTCCAGAGCTTAAATGTTTGTATTGTACAGTTAGTCGAGGCGGGGCCTATCTCAACCTTTATCAGATATTTTTCTTTATCTAGAGGCTTTGTACACTATGTAAATCAAAGTGTGGTCTTGTCTCGTACTTTAAACACTGTGGCCCCAACGGCCTAGCCATACGTATTTCCTTTTGGTTTGTTATCACTGTTTATTTGCCTAACAGCATGTCAAACTAGAAACCCCTTATAATATGTATAGAAAGTGTATAGATACAGGTTGGTTCTCCCGAGCCTTATCGACAACGGGTGCCAGTCCGCCTTAACAGGACTTTGGGGCGTGACAGAAGTGGTATCATAGCGGGTCATCCTAGGGAGGCTACAAAGTCATGTCTATGTAGAATCTTGTTTATCAATGTGTTGTGCACCATATTTATAATTAGGAGGCTATGTGGCATTTAGGAGTTGTTACTTTCTTTCCATTCTTTAGATAGTGCCATAAAGTCAAGTGTAGTAGGTGCATTATGTCTAATTCCTAAATTGTTTTATACAACAGGTATGCCAGAAACTAGGTAGAACAAAGGTAAAGGGAAAGGAGTAGAAGTGGTGGTTGGTATACCCAGCCAGGTGAGACAACGAGATGAGGTTCGAGAGAAGTTTTTGTCATGGACATCTCCAACTCCTCTAGTTCCTGATGAACCTGAGAGTAGTGAAATTCCCCCAGAACCACCTATTGATGCTACCATACAGGATTTGAGAAATGCAGTCCAACTATTGACTCGTATAGTTGCTGGCCAAGGTCAAAGGCAGGAAGGTCCAGTTATGGGTACAGTTGGTACCAGGATATGTGATTTTTTTAATTTGGACCCTCCATCCTTTACTAGGTCAGATCCTAATGAAGACCCCAAGGACTTTATTGATAAGATTCAGTGTACTTTAGATGTTATACATGTGGGTGGTACAAAAGCTGTCGAGTTGGCGACGTATAGATTGAAGGGTATGGATATATTGTGGTATGAAGCTTGGAAGCAATGTAAGAGCGCAGATGCATCTCCAACTACTTGGGTATAGTTCAAAGAGGGATTTCTTGAGCATTAATTGCCATTAGAGATCTGAGAGGCCCGTGCAGATCAGTTTCGGAATCTCCACCAAGGAAATATGAGCGTGAGGGAATATAGCCTTCAATTTAATTCCCTAGCAAGGTATGCTCCTAATGTAGTTGCTACAATGGCATATAGAGTTCATCGATATGTAGATAGGTTGGATACATATCTGGTCAGAGACTGCACCATTGTTTCCTTGAACAAAGATATGTACATAGCGAGAATGCAGGCTTTTGCACAAAAATTAGAGGATCAGAGTCAGAGGAGAAAGACACAAGAGTTAGAAAGGGGGCAGGCCAGAAGAGCCACATCTATAGGGCTGTTTACATCATATCAAGGTGAGCTTAGGCCTTGGTTTTCTAATATATCGCCTAGGCCATCATCCTACTACTCTGCGGCGAGTGCTCCACCATAATTTCAAGGGTCCCGAAATAATCAGTTTGGTTAACGAGGTGAAGGGCAAGGTGCTCGGGTAATGGGTTATTCGGCAAGCCAACCAATGACTCTTAGGTAGCCTTGTAAACAATGTAGAAGGAGTCATCTGGGTATATGTCTTGTTGGGACACATGTTTGCTATTAGTGTGGTGCGCCAGGGCACATGATAAGAGATTGCCCAAGGAGACGTATGGGTGACATGGGACAATCTACGGGATCAGTTGTTGCATTATCATCATCAGTTCCTCCAGCAAGTAGGGGTCAGCAAGCACCTATGGGTCGTGGTAGAGGTGTTAAAGGGGCAGCTAGCTCTAGCGGGGTTCATAATCGTACTTATGCACTAGGAAGTCGGCAGAATTTGGAAGCTTCACCTAATGTGGTCATAGGTACATTGTCCATCTTTTCATATAATGTATATGCATTAATTGACCTTGGTTCTACACTATCATACATCACTCCACTAGTTGCTAGGAATCTTAAGAGAATACCCAAATTATTGAACAAACCATTTGAAGTGTCTACACTAACTAGTGAATCTATTATGGCTAGAAAGGTTTATTATGACTATGTAGTATTGTGGCCGAGACATATTGGCTGACCCAATTAAGTTAGAAATGGTGGAATTTGATGTTATAATGGGTATGGATTGGTTTTCTTCTTGTTATGTCACCGTAAATTGCCGAACTAGGATAGTGTACTTCCACTTTCCAAATGAGGCAGCTTTTGAATGGGAAGGCAATGTTGGGGCACCAAAAGGGAAGTTTATCTCTCACTTTGAGGCCATAAAGATGATATCCAAGGGGTATATATGTCATATAGTTAGAGAAAGGGATATGGAGACAGAATCACCAACTCTTCAGTCAGTTCCAGTAGCGAATGAATTTGTCGATGTGTTCTCTGAAGAACTCCCAGGCTTACCTCCTGAACGAGAAATAGATTTTGGTATTGACTTACTTCCAGGCACTCAACCTATTTCTATCCCTCCATGTAGAATAGCTCCAACAGAATTGCAGGAATTAAAAGAGCAGCTAAAAGACTTATTGGATAAGGGTTTCATAAGACCTAGTATGTCCCCCTGGGGTGTACCAGCGTTATTTGTACATAAAAAAGATGGCACCTTGAGAATGTGTATTGACTATCCACAATTGAATAGGGTGATAATTAAGAATAAATACCCTCTCCCAAGGATTGATGATTTATTTGATCAGTTATGGGGTGCCAAGTGCTTTTCAAAAATTGATTTGAGATCAGGTTTTCACCAAGGGAGGGTGAAGGAACAAGACATAACCAAGACAACTTTCAGAACACGCTATGGTCATTTTGAGTTTCTTGTTATGTCATTTGGGCTAACGAATGCACCAACTATTTTTATGGATCTGATGAACAGGGTATTTAAGCCATTCTTGGATGTGTTTGTGATAGTATTTATAAATGACATTTTGGTATATTCAAGATCAGAAGAGGATCATGCAAATCACTTGTGACGGGTGTTACAGATTCTTCGTGATCAACAGTTATATGCCAAGTTTTCTAAATATGAATTTTGGCTAAAATCAGTGGCATTCTTGGGTCATGTTGTGTCTGATGAGGGAATAAAGGTTGATTCACAAAAGATAGAAGCTGTGAAAGATTAGCCAAGACCAACAACATCCACAGAAGTTCGGAGTTTTCTATGTTTGGTAGGTTATTACAGAAGGTTTGTTGAAGCTTTTTCTTCTATTTCTGCACCTCTAACAAAGCTGACAATAAGGCAACCAAGTTCCAATAGAATGATGCATGTGAAAGGAGCTTCCAGGAGCTGAAAAATAAGCTAAATTCTGCACCTGTGCTAGTACTCCCAGAAGGCACTGAGTGGTATGCAGTGTATTCTGATGCTTTAGGAGTTGGCTTAGGATGTGTACTGACACAACATGGTAGGGTAATTGCTTATGCATCCAGATAGCTACTACCACATGATAAAAACTATCCAACCCATGTTCTTTAGTTAGCAGCGGTTCTATTTGCTTTGAAAATATGGCGCCACTATTTGTATGGGGTTCACGTTGAGATATATACTGATCAGAAGAGTCTACAGTACATCTTTAAGTAGAAAGACGTTAACTTAAGGCAACGGAGATGGCTAGAGCTAATAAAGGATTACGACGTTGATATACTATACCATCTGGGGAAGGCAAATATGGTAGCTGATGCTCTGAGTCATAAAGCAATCATGAATACTGGTGATCCAGCTGTGATAAGTCAAGGAATGGCTAAGGATCTACGTCAGCTAGCTAGTTTAGAAGTTCGCCTTCTCGAGACTCCAAAGGAAGGAGTTATTGTACATAATGTTGTGGAGACTTCATTGGTAATGGAGGTGAAATAAAAATTTAGTTCGAGGATCCTGTTCTACGACAGCTTAAGAAAAAAGTGAGTCAGGGTATGACAAAGGGCTTTGACCTTGCACAAAATGGAGTACTTTACTGCCACAATAGATTATGTGTGCCTAATATTAATGGATTAAGAAAAAGAATAATAGAAGAAACCCATCATTCCCGATATTCCATCCATCCAGGATCAACCAAGATGTACCATGACCTGAAGTGGATGTTTTGGTGGGCAGGCATGAAAAAGAACCTTGCAGAATTTATGGCTCAATGTCCAAATTGCCAACAGGTGAAAGTAGAACACCAAAAGCCAGGAGGTTACATGCAGTGTATAGAACTTCCAACCTGGAAGTAGGATATGATCAATATGGATTTCGTTACAGGTTTGCCTCGCTCATTTCAAAAGTTTGACTCCGTATAGGTAATAGTTGACAGACTTACCAAGTCAGCACACTTCTTGCCAGTTAGGAGTGATTATACAGCTGAAGAGTATGCCGAGCTATACCTAAAAGAG
The DNA here is from genome assembly GCA_011800125.2 of Solanum clarkiae. NCBI lineage: Eukaryota > Viridiplantae > Streptophyta > Magnoliopsida > Solanales > Solanaceae > Solanum > Solanum clarkiae. Next base: position 16,515 of record JAABOM020028637.1, read on the forward strand.
ATAGTCAGACTACATAGAGTCCCAATCTCCATTATATCTTACCGAGGAGCTCAATTCACTGCAAAATTTTGGAATTCCTTCCAAAGTAGTTTAGGGACACAAGTGAATTTGAGTACTGCCTTCCACCCTCAAATAGATGGTCAAGCAGAATGCACCATTCAGACACTTGAAGATATGTTGCGAGCTTGTGCATTGGAGTTTAAAGGTAGTTGAGTGGACCATTTACCACTTATTGAGTTTGCCTATAATAATAGCTACCACGCGAGCATCAGGACGACACCTTATGAAGCTTTGTACCGGAGAAAATGTAGGTTGCCAATTAGATGGTTTGAAGTGGGTAAAACCACCTTACTAGGGCCATATCTAGTACAACAAGCCATGGAAAAAGTTAAAGTGAGACAACAATGGCTAGAAACAGCCCAAAGTCATCACAAATCGTACGCGGATGCTAGGAGGAGAGGACTGGAATTCTCAGTAGGGGATTGGGTATTTTTAAAGGTTTCTCATATGAAAGGGGTTATGAGATTTGGTAAGAAAGGAAAACTAGCCCATGTTACATAGGGCCATATAAAATTATTAAGAGGTTCAGGCAGGTTGCATATGAACTAGAGCTACCCCAAGAGCTTTCCATGGTTCATCCAGTTTTTCATGTCTCAATGCTTCGAAAATCCATAGGTGACCCATACCATATAACTCTTAATAAGGATGTGCAGGTTACAGAAGATCTCACCTATGAAGAGGTACCTATTGCCATTTTAGATCGTCAGGTTAAGAAGCTAAGGAATAAAGAAATAGCTTCAGTAAAAGTACTTTGGAGAAACTAACAAGCCAAAGAAATAACATGGAAGGCTGAGGATGTGATGAAATCACAATACCCTTACTTATTTGAAGCTAAATGGGAAGTCCAACATGCAGAATTGGGACATTAATAGGTATGTGTGATTAAATACTTAATATGTTGTTAAATGCTTGTGTAAGTAAAGGTTTAAACTTGGTTAAGCTATCCAACTGTGCTAACATCGAGGATGAATGTTCCTTAGGGGGGAGGATGTAACACCCCACACCTTACAATATTGGTAATATGCAAATGAAACATGACATGGTTTGGTCAAAT
>JAABOM020028648.1:0-17628 GCA_011800125.2 Solanum clarkiae
ACTTAATTATTTTATCCTACTTAAAATAAAGAAACTAAGATAGATTATCTCCACATGCTTGTTTAGATTTTCTTCTAAAGTAAGTCCGTAAAAGAACATTCGTATCAGTGCATCCCCGTTGAAAATTCGTGAAAAGAAGGAAACTGATCTGCAATGAGATCATAGTTCTCCTAACTAGCTTCTTCAAGTGGACGGCTAACCCATTGAACTAGCAGTTCCAAAGAAGAAGCACCATTTCCTTTGATCCATTGATGTGCAAGAATCACGGAGATATGGCAAGTTCCCAATCTTCAATAAGAGGGAGAGGGGCTGGTGGTACAACAACTTGTTGACCATGGGCTGGACGTAGCAAAGATACATGAAAAATTGGGTGGACTTTGGAGGAAGCAGGTAGCTCCAGTTCATAAGCTACAGGTCCAACACATCGTACAATTTTGTAAGGCCCAAAAAATCGAGGTGACAATTTTTCACACTTGTGATGAGCCAAAGAGCGCTGACGGTGAGGCTGAACTCGTAGAAAAACATAATCTCCAACTTGAAAGCTAACTTCTCGACGATGAGAATCAGCTTCTTGTTTCATTCGAGTTTGAGCCTTTAAAAGATTGTCCTCAAGAATTTTCAGCATGGCATCCCGATTCAGAAGTTGTTCTTCAAGTTTAGCAACACGTGTTTCTCCCTGAACATAAGGAGAAATGGTTGGAGGGTCTCTACCATAAACAACCTTGAATGGGGTAGTCTCTGTGGATGAGTGGAAGCTCGTGTTAAAAGAAAATTCTGCCCATGGTAAATACCGACTCCAAGTACGAGGTTGCTCCATAGCAAAGCATCGTAAATACGACTCCAAGCATCTGTTAACAACCTCTGTCTGCCCATCAGATTGTGGATGGTAAGATGTACCCATTCTTAGCCTTGTTTGGCTAAGTCGAAAGAGCTCCTGCCAAAATGCACTGAGGAAGATAACATCCCGATCAGATAGGATTGACCGAGGAATGCCATGAAGACACACAATTTCTCTGCAAAAAACATTAGCTACAATCTTGGCGGTATATGGGTGAGACAATGGGATGAAATGAGAATACCTGCTGAGACGATCTACAACAACTAAAATTGTATCAAAACTACCAGATTTGGGAAGTCCTGCTATAAAGTCAAGTGAGACATCTTCCCATATTCTATCAGGTATAGGCAAGGGTTGTAGAAGTCCAGCCGGGGCTACAACTTGGTACTTGGCTTGTTGACAAACCAAACAATTCTGAACAAAGATCTTAACATCATGCTTCATCCTTGGCCAGAAAAAGCTGGAGGAAAGGCGCTTCAATGTTTTCAAATATCCCCCATGCCCGGCAGAAGGTGTGTCAAGCTTTTGTCAAAGAGAAGGTTGATCTGGAACAACTAACCTTTCCTTGAAATAAAGTTTCTGATCCACCAGGTGAAAAATCTGGTTGCCAGGAAGGGTCTTGATGGATGGCTTTGATAATCTCACGAGTATATGTATCTTCCTGAAGAGCATCTTGCCAATTTGAAAAATCCATTGGCACAGGAATAGCAAGAGCCAAAAATTCAGCGTTTAATGGCCTCCTTGAAAGAGAACCGGCACCCAGGTTGTCTTTCCCAGCTTTGTAAACAATTGTGAAGTCGAAGGGAAGCAATTTCATTAATACTATTTGCTGCTCATTAGTGGTAATACGCTGGGACAAGAGATACTTGAGATTGTAATGATCTGTTCGGACAAAAAAATGATGGCTCAGGAGGTAGTGTTTCCATTTCTGCAAAGCTAAGACAAGAGCAAGCAATTCACAGTCATAAGTGGACTTCAATCGACTGGAAAATGAAAGTCCCTTACTAAAATAAGCAATAGGATGGTCATGCTGAAGAAGAATAAGCCCTATTCCTTCGGAAGAGGCATCGCATTCCACCACAAACGGTTGAGTGAAATCTGAAAGTTGTAGTACTGGAACCATTGTTAAGGCTTGCTTTAGAAGTTGAAAAGCATTCTCAGCCGAGTTCGACCAGTGAAAAGCATTTTTCTTGGTAAGTTCAGTGAGTGGTCGAGCTATCATTCCATAACCCTTCACAAATCTTCGATAATAATTTGTTAACCCAAGAAATCCACGTAACTCTTTCACATTAGTTGGTACTGGCCAATCCAAGACAGCTTGAATTTTATCCTGATCAACACCAACCCCATTTTTTGAAATTGCACGACCCAAAAAAGAGATGTGGATTTGCCCGCACAAGCATTTAGAAGGTTTGGCATAGAATGATTATCTCTGAGAAGTTGGAGAGCTAGTTGCAAGTGACTGGTATGTTGCTGAAAGGTTGGACTGTATACCAAGATGTCGTCAAAGAATACAAGAATGAAAGCGTAGGTGCAGTCTGAACAAATCATTCATAGCACATTGGAACATAGAAGGAGCATTAGTGAGACCAAAGGACATAACAGTGAATTCATAATGACCAGAGTGTGTACGGAAAGCAGTTTTACGAATGTCTGCCGGATTGACACGTATCTGGTGGTAACCAGAATGCAAATCAATCTTCGAAAAAACAGTTGCCCCATGCAATTCATCAAGAAGCTCATCGATATTTGGAGTTGGGTACTTATCTGGAACAATGATTTGGTTGAGACCTCTATAATCAATGCACATATGCCATGTATTATCCTTTTTCTTGACGAGAAGGACAGGGCTAGCAAACGGACTGGACTTGACCTTATAAAACCCTTTTGGAGTAATTTAGCCACTTGTTTTTCCATTTCTGTTTTTTGAAAGTACGGATAACGGTAGGGACGAATGTTGGGTGGTTTTGAGTTAGGAATCAAAAGGATGGAGTGGATGTGTTGACGATAAGGTGGTAGGGCATCAGGTTCTTTGAAAATTGATTCAAACTCATGAAGCAAGCTTTGAATATCAAAGGGTAGAGAATTACCTGAAGGATCAACCTTTTTGGAGAAATATTGGAAAGCAACTGGTGTATTTGATTCCTGTGGAACCCCCTGAAGTTTATACCGCTTTCCATTTAAATTAAAAATCAAAAACATCTCATTCTAGTTAGCTTGGACTGTATTTAAAGAAGCAAGCCACTTAATTCCAAGAACCAAATCTACTCCGAGCACAGAGAAAGGATAAAAATCTTGTTCAATAGTCAATCCAGGGAACTTCACAACAAGATTTTGGCATAGCCGATTGCACCGTATGATATCTCCATTGCCAATCTGAACTCCAAAATAGGGCACAATTTGAACAAGCAACTGTAATTCTTCAACAATTTTATCAGAGATAAAATTATGGGATGACCCACTATCAACCAGAAGCAACACCTTACGTCCATTTAAGGTTCCTTGAAGTTTCATTGTTGTGCCGAAAGGCGTGGAATGAAATTTCAGCAAGATCGGTTGTATTTGCATCCCCATCAACAATGTCAATTGACATTTGTTCCACAGATTCACCACCTTCAATGCTGTCGTTTGTCTCCATGGAGTGAGAGGTGCTGTCTTACAACGGTGTCCTGGAGAAAATTTTTCATTACACCTAAAACAGAGTCCTTTGGCTCGATTCTGCTTTTTTACTTCCCACGCACGATTTATCGACGACGAGTAGACATATGCCCAGAATTTGGACTGGTTCGTGATACAAGTTGGTTGCCTACTGACTGGTAAGGAACTTCACGTGCAGAACCAACTTGGGTTGCATTGGAACGTGACAAATTTGGCCATTGAGATCCTTTAAGCCAGCGATTGCAACCCACTTTTTGTTCAAATTCCATTGCAAGGCTCATGGATTTATAAACAGTTCTAGGCTTATGAATTCTCACATCAGATTTGAGTTCCTCCTTAAGCCCAGTAAGGAACACCCCCAAAAGACAATGTTCTGGCCAATTCTTGACTCGGGCAGATCGTTTAGCAAATTCCTGCCGATACTCTTGTATTGTGCCCAATTGCCGAATGCTACATAAACGCTCATCTGGATTCTGAAATTCTGCAGGACCATAATTCTCCTGCAAAGCTTTAACAAGGTCCTCCCAATATAATAGTGTGCGCTCACTGTTAATCCATGCAAAGAGATCAAGCGCATCTCCCTCCAAATACATGGCTGCCACATCTACCTTTAGATCATCAGGAGTTTGATAGTACCGAAAATACTTTTCATCCTTCAAAATCCAACCACGAGGATCTCCTCCTTCAAATCAAGGAAATTCCATCTTTGTGTGTGGCCTATGAGATTGATCCTTCAACCACCAAGGCATATTCACTTCAACATTGACATCTTCTTCCCAAGAAGACCTCCTGGTATCACGAGGACCGCGGGTGCATTCTGGACACTTTCCTTTAGCAAATGTACCCGGATTAACATCAAATTGAGTACCACTGAATTGGGCCTTCATTGCTGCATCTAAGCTTCCAAACGTGATGCTATAAAGGCTAACTGCTGGACAATTTGATCATTAGAGGGCTCACTAGGATGATTGGTGACTGGTTGTGGTAGCAGTTCGTTAGAAGAACGTGTAGATACCACCATCCTGGATCTTGCTGCTCGGATACCAAAATGATGGGAACTAAAAATGAAACAAGATGAGAATGCAACTTTACTGGTTAAATAAAGTGCAAGAATCTTAAACACTGCATTAGCCAATAATTATGTCCGTATGGAGTGGACAAATCTCAAGATACAAAGATATAATAATATGTTTTCTGCTACAGAACCCCCCTAAGTAGTCATATTTATACTAAAGACTAAAACAACTCCTAACAGATAGAGACAAAAGTAGTAATTGTTGTAGATAACTGTTGTTAGACCAACTACTGCTTATAATTATAGATAACTACAGCCTATACTTAATTATTTTATCCTACTTAAAATAAAGAAACTAAGATAGATTATCTCCACATGCTTGTTTAGATTTTCTTCTAGAGTAAGTCCGTAATGCAACATTCGTATCAGTATAGCAATTATTAACCCCAACAGGACAAGACACAACCAGAAATGACAACCAGGATTTTACCCTGATTATAGTCCTTATCAAATATATGCTCACCATCTTATTCAAATTGTCATGTTGTGCAACAACACAACAACAACAACATACCCAGTGGAATCCCACAAGTGGGGTCTGGATGTAGGCAACAGAGGCGAATCTAGGAATTCAATAACATGGGTGCACCATTACTTTATTTTTAAAAAAGGGACAAAATGGTGTTGTTGGGAAGGATTGAACCCCCAACCTCAATGCTGAAAAAGAACCCTTGGACCAGTGAACTAACTTCTCATTTTGAGGATGGATTCCTTTAGCTAATATTTAATATGTTCTTTAGGAATTATACAACATATTGAATTTAGTCGGATAACCACGGGTTCCTGTGACCCAAAAAAATAGGCATAAATTTGCCCCTGGTATACAGTTCTTACCACTACCTCATAGAGATAGTCATGTTGTTAAGAGACCAACAACAAATTGCCATGTTGCGCATGACAATAAATTCAAAACTCTGTTAAGCAGGGTTTCTTAATATCAGATCACCAATGCAATCCAATGAATAATACACCCACTCAGATTCAAGAAATTAGTAGGAATCAAGCAACTTAAATGGGCCAACATGCTCATAATCCAACTCATACCATTAACAATATTCACACCCAAATAGAGAAAGGCAACTTTCTCCGAGGGATATTTATTGCAAATCAGAACACAGCAAATAAGAAGAGTGACCCAAAAGGAAAGAAGAGTATGAGGGGCAGCAGCACACCCAATAATAAGAACTCAAGTTCTGGTCCGGACAAATGACCAACCTGTTAAGGCATCTCTTTCAGTAAACATCCTCTCACATTCTTCTTTTCTTTTTATTTAGGGGTAATTTCATTTTCATTCCCTCGATATGGCCATGTGTGAAACAACTTCACAATCTAATGAGTTTCCTAAAATTGAATGAAACAAAGCGAGCTAGAATAGGGCGACTGATCCAGCTAGCGGCAGGCTCCAATCAAAAGGAATTGCGCATACACTAGAAAGATATATAGCCAAGCCTTTCTTTGTTATCATATGGATCACAATTCGTGAATTTTCTTTCACAGGCATAGATTGCAGTCTAACCAGTTTTCTAACTTTAGGGGACTGAGAGTCATTCTTTTGATCCTCCTCGAGTCTACTGTTTTTCAAATTAAGCTTTCCAGTTAGTTGGTACAGATGCTGAAGATGAGTTGACACTAGATGGGAAAGGTTTTCAATTGAACTCTTGATCCTATTCTGAAGTCATTTTAGGATTCTGTTTCCTATTCTGTTGATGTTCCGACATCCCAATCAAGGTGGCTCTGTACTCAGGTCCTAACTCACAAGTTACATAGAGAGGAGAGGGGCTTTGAAGCCTTAATTCAAGCTAGAATCTTGCCAGAGTACTAGCCACATCGATCTAGGTAAGTGGTGACAACGACAAGACTTAAAAGAGACTACTTTCAAATTCACTTGCCTACTTTTTATTGATATTGATCTAGAATCAACTATTCCTGGTGTCTCTTATTTTTCCTAGCCAAAAAAATTAAACTAATCTTAAGATCAAGAAAACTGTCTATACACCTAGCTTTAAGCAAATCCTTGACTTGGATAGAAGCGAAGAACTAAGGACTTGGGACTTACCCTAGACTCCAACCCCTAGCATTCCAATTCAAACTCAAAAGAGATGGAACTGAACAGACTTAGGCCCCTACCCTAGACTCCAACTCCTAGCATTCCAATTCAAACTCAAAAGAGATGGAACTAAAAGTACTTAGGCCCCTTCCCTCTTTCAGGGGTCTAGAGGAATGCAACTACTGATACAGCAACTCACACTAAATCCCGAAAGAAAAATCAAAAGACTAACGGCGTAAGGTCTATAGATTGTAAGGCAGAAGGCTTGAAACGAAAATGGTTGGTGAAAACTCAATACGCACTTGCAGAAAAAAAGTAAAAGGTACATGCTTTATTAAATATTCTACACAGACCAGCAGAGCTGTATGTAGTATTGGTGCAGTGGTGTAACCGATCGCCCTGCTCTTAATTCGACCAAAATGGCGCCCGCGCCCGCGCCTCAAAGTAGCAATAATTGCAATTCATGTACCAAAATCATTGACTTTAAATTCTGGATCGGACCAATGAAGTTAACACTAAGGGGCAAAATGTAAGAATCCAGAAGTAGAGAAAGAAAACCTGAGATTTGTAATAGATGATGCGTTGTCGAAGATGTTCGACTTCCTTTGTGCGATGTTCAATGAGAGCGATAAGCGCTTCTTCTTGCTCCATTCTATCCTGCTCTTCCCTCCTTCTTCCATTGAGTTTTTCTTCTTCTTCTTCCTTGTCATTTTGGGGGTTCGGAGGTTTATTCATTTTCCACAACTCTTATGATGTTTCCGTCTCCGATAATATTGCTCGCTCTGTCTTTTCACTTAATCCCTAACTTATATACTGGAAATTGTTTTTTTAATCCTAATAATAAAGACATTAATTACTTAACAAATCACAGAGATTATACAAGTAAGATTTATTCAATTGTTTTATTACTCCTAATAATAAAGGCATTAATTACTTAACAAATCACAAATATTGTATAGGAAAAATAACAAACATATGATATGTATTTATATTATATAATAGTTTAAAAAAATTACAATTTATAACTATAGTTAAGGTTTTATTGCTATAGTTAGAGTTTTGTTGTTATTTTCCTTCTTCTCTCTTCCTCTCTCTTGCCTCTTTCCTTTCTCTCTATGTCTGCAATTCTTGCAGATATACAATTACAAATGTGTATAACTGCATATATAGAAATATTTTGACAGATATACATAGTCAATTCGAGCGATATACATATACAATTCACCTCTCTCCACTCTCGCTTGCCTCTCTCGATCTCGCTTGCAAGATATACAAGTATATATGTATATTAATTACATATATACAATTATTTGATAAATATTCACATACAATTTGACAAATATACTTATACAATTCATTGCTCACCTCCCTCTCGCGATCTCGCTCGCCTCTCTCCTCCTCTTTGGATCACATAGTTGAGATTATATTATGTAATTATGTAAAATATAGCTATTTGATCATAGGCTATTTATAAAAATTCCACAAGATTATATAAGTAAGATTTATTAATAAAGTTTTTTCCTTTTTTGACAAAGGAAAATATTGAGGGGTTGCCAACAATTACATGAGCATTTGAATACCTATATTATATTCGTGCTAATTATTATAAAAATTATATTTGACAGTTTTGAAATTTCTTTATTATATTTTATGAGTTTATCAAAATTGGAATTTTCATTCTATTTATATCTTAAAATAATCACGTAGATATTTGGAGTCAAACAATTATTAATTGTCATTATAAATTATTAGTTTGATAGTTATTTTATAAATGTTATTTTGAAGACGGTTGAGATGCCTATAATGGTTCCATTATACAAGAACAATGGTGATATTAAAAAAACTAGTAATAATTATAGGAGTATCAAATTGTTAAAACAATATAGTATTGTATCCAAAATCCATTAATTTTAAAGAATTTTTGTAATTTTAAAAAAATAAGTAGGGATAGAAAGTAATTAGCCATTAATACTATGAAATTTATATAAGTTATACATTAATAATAGGATAAAAGACTTAATTGGGGCGAACTGGGCCTAAATTCAAAGGAGACTGGGCGAAATTGAGCCTAAATTTCAAGGGCGTCGGATGAAATTGGGCCTGAACTAAAGGAGGTATTGGCCGTAAATATTTTGGGCCAAATGGGTATTCGGAAAAGGAAAAATTACAAGAATATCAGCTATAAGATTAAAAATTACCCAAAAGTTTTTATTTACCAAACTAACATTTAAATTACTGAAATACACCATAAATAAAGCTGACTAAGTTGTACTTGATTTAAGTTAATTATTATTGATTCATTTACCAATCAATGTAGGTGATTTGATGTGGCATTTATGGACTGACGCGTCGGTCAGTCCAATGGCGCGTTTTCTCACTTTTGCACCCCCACTTTTTACATTTTGTTGAACCAAAATTATTTTCAAATTTTAAATTTTATTTTTTATATTTTTTAAACCAAAACCTCTCCCATCCATCACCTTTTTTCACCCTTATGCAAGAAGAAAACTCTTCAGTGAACAAAACTCATTTTTGCTCAAGTTCTTGCTTACAATTATTCAAAATTCTAAGTTAGTGTAACATTTTTATTGTATTGAAATAAAACTTTTCGTTTGTTTGAATGATTTTATATGCCTTAGTTTTTTTTTTTGAATTTTTTTTATTTCTATGTAGTTTCTTCCACAAGTGAAAAGAAAGAAAAATTATGGAGGTCACACCTACTAGAAAAAGTCTAAGATTTCAAAGCAATGAGAGCATTACTCATTGTTGTTCTAGATTCACTTTTGAGTTAAATGCATACACCCCCATCACCACCCAAAAAGGATGAAGGGTTGGTTATCAACCAAGAGAAGTGTCACGACCCAAAAATGGGTGCGATGACACTTGCTCAATCCCACCAGAACAAGCCAGCCTTAACCCAAAGGGAATAAGAGAGCCAGCCAAATGGCAATAGCTACCACTCTAAGTCTCCTGGAAGCTTCAGATAATCAAGGGAAATACGATGCACTGTCCGAGCTCACAACCTACACAAGTGTAGAAATAAGAGGTGAGTACCAAATACAATGCGGTACCCAACAAGTCAACTAACAAAACAAAGTAAGTCTAATAGAATACACAAACTCCGTCCATCTCAATCAACCTCCACGACTGCAACCTGCACAAAAAGTCAATCCAGTCCAGCAACACATACTACATAATAAAGATAGTATTTCACCATATCACAATTCCAAAGCACAAGGTACAAGTGATAACACAATCAATCACAAGAGTAACATCATGTTATGCAATATTATGCAAGGATGAAATACAATGCTTATGTAATAATCACCGGCAAAGACCTCGGCATCATAACATCACTAAAAAATATCTCAACATCACATCATTGCCGGCAAAGACCTCGATGTCACAATATCATAAGTAAATATTTCAACATCATAATCTAGCCGGCAAAGACCTCGACATCATATCTTGGCCGGTAAAGACCTCGGCCCAATTATTATCATCTTACTCATATCCATATCCAGAACCGATATGAATATATATGACATGGAATGAATGCATATGAGATGAATTTCACAGCAAATACACTCATAATCACCAACCACAATATTATATCTCAAAAATAGAATTCTCATCACTTAACTATATTTTTTTAATTCAAGTACCATAACAACACAACAACTCACATTTAGATTTTTAATCACCTCATTTCTTATAATAAAAAATATTTTATGTATCACACGTAGGAGAAAGGATAATTTGAGAATTCTACGAGAATTACAAAATTTTGAAACTCCACTTGCCTTAGTCGAATCATAATCAATCAAGCACTTGAGCCTTTCCCTTTTGAATGAAATACGTAGCACCACAATCTAATCAAATAATAATCACTATAAGACTTCAAACTAAAATATTCATATTACTATATGTCTAGCCTAGACCTAAAAACTAATCAATTCCATAGTCAATTCCTAAAATTTCAAGCCTAAGGTTTAATTTCAAATCCTTCTATATTAAAACAAAACATGTACTGTTATGTATATATATTCAAGGACGCCTAAACGAAGAACAAACACCACTGGCGACGTTTGAAGATAAAAGGAAAGGGATAAATAGGATATTTAATTATCAAACATTGTCATTACTATCCAAAACGAGATAGGTATACAGATTGCTAATGACGATTGCTAATACGTGTCATACACACAAGCTTATCTAGATTCCCACGCCAATTTGCAGAACAGTAGTATACTACTTATATATGTACAGGAAACATACATAAATTAATGATGATCCCAAACTTGGTAAACTTTTTCATTACTAGCAAAACTATAAAATCCTTATATTTTCTCGTGAAGACTTATCATTGGACCATTATTACTTTTCACTCACTGTTACCACCATTACTTTACTACTAATTGTCTTTAAAAATTAAGAATACATGTGGTGCAGGATAGCAAATCGAAAGATTCCATTTTGTTTCACTCATTCAATATATATCTCTATCCTCTAAGCAATAAAAGTTCATAGAATAATATTAAAGATTAATGCACAATTTATTTTTCACTATATATTGCTATATAAAAAGACCATTGACTCACTAACTTGAAAAGTTTTAATGGAGAACCTTCAATATGTCGTCTAAATCCCTTCCTTCTTTATTTTCTAACTTGATTAATTTGCTGAAGAAATGTTGTATATGGTCCTATATATATATATATATACTATCCTAAGCAGCAAAAATAATTATCTAGTGGGTTTCTCTTTTCTCAAAGTCAAAAATGCATCTGATTTTCAAAAAGAGAACACTGTAAAGAGAAGAACCAAGAAATTTCAAGATGACCCAAAGGTATATTTTAATGTTTTATACAGTGTGTATTTTTATTGTATTTCAGATTTTTGTTATTTTTTTTTATTTTTCAGAGTTTATCTTTTTTTTATTCAGATCAAGAAAAAGCTCTCTCATTAGTGCTCTTATGTAAACGACAGTGTTTTTTGACGAAATAAGAGTGTTTTAAATAAGGTATGACATATTTGATAAGTTTAAAAGTGGCCCATTTGGGTATTTATTTGATCTACCCCCTCTACATGTGCAAGCACAATTCATTAGAGCCTTGATCCATCATCTGACAAACAAGAATGATATTGGTGAAGTGTTTATTTTTTTTATTTTAATGGGAAGGACCTACGTTTTAGTTTTAGAGAGTTTAGGGTCGTTACTGGTTTAAAATGTGGTACAATTGATGATTATACCCATGATTTGGTTGGGAAATCAAAGCTTGTTGAGCGATACTTCCCGATGGCATGTCAAAAGAGTGTGGAAAAGCACCATTTAATTAGTGCCTTTAGGGCAGGTTCGTTTGAGACCGAGGCTGTGTTTGACATTGCAGTGATTTACTTCATTAGTACATATATTTGTAATCCCCACCGAAGAAACATTTGTCCCATTAGATCATTTTTTGTTGGTTAAATCTGGACGTTACACAACGTACCCTTGGGGTAGACGTTCATTTTTAAATCTTAGCGACTCTTTGGTCCGTCAGCTTAAGAAAAGCCTAGATTATATTAAGTTTTGAGAGTTTCCATTGGCAATGCAATTATGATTTTATGAATGTTGTAACAAAGTGGATCATGATATCCTTGTTCGGAGAGAACATCGGATTCCCCTGCTATTCAACTTGACAACCTCAGAAAAAGGTTGTATTTTGATAAGCTCTTGAGAGAATTATTAGATGTTATAGCAATCAAGTGAGTCTCAATTTATATTTTTTTTCTTGGCCTATTCTTTATCCTTATTAATATTAATATTTTTTTGGTTAAATTTGTAGTACAAGTTTCAAGATTTTCCTTTTATCACAGAAGATTTGGCTGCTTTTGAAGTTGAGTAGCTTGAGGATTCGAGCTCCATTGACAATAATGTTTTCTATGCTAGAGTTGAGTGCAATGATGACGTTGTTGCCCGTAATTTTAAAACTTATTGGGAAGTTCGTGTTGGTCAGTATATTCAGAATTTCAATCTTATTAAATTAAATTTTAAATTTTGTATAATCTATCTCAATTTTTTTCTTAGGTGCGCAATGACTTCAAAACTTTAGAGATCAAGGTTGAAGCATAAATTGGGAAACTAAAAGCGTACGTGGATGGATGTTTGAATAATATACTTAATGAGATTAAGCCAATGCAAAGTGAAAAATCAAAGAAAGAAAGAGTTGGTGATGAGAAGGTATCATAGAAATTTATGTATATGCGTGTAAAACGTTATTCCTTTTAATGGTGGACGTGAATTGAGTATGGTAGTCATGGTTATGTTTTTGGAAAAAGTTGTTGTTTTTGAATATTGTTATTGTTGGTGCAATATAACTTTTTTCCCTGCCTTAACATTCTTGGTGTAACTATTTACGTGGTTAATATTTATTTATTTTTTCCATGTGGTTAGTTCTGAAATGCAAAATGCTATTCAATATGGTGAAATCATTATTTGGTATGGTTCGTTAGCTATCGTAAAAAAAAAGATATGCTACCATGCTGAATATCATTTTCCATATGGTATATCAGTTGGTGGTTGGGGGGGTTGTGGTTTATTTTTTTTGTTGGTTTGATAGTTACTCCAGTTAATGGTATTGTTATTATTATTTAACATGGTGATTGCCTTGTATACTGTATGGTAATTTCATTAAAGATATTCTTGTTGATATTCAACAGTGTAAGTATTTTGTATATTATATGGTAATCTCATGGTAATTCTTTTGTATATTATGTACTTATCTCATTAATGGTCATATTGTTAATGTCCTTAATCCTTTATGGTAAAAGTAATGGTTTGTTACTTGTGAGTCCCTTATAGGTGCATAATTTGGTTATGAGGCTAACCAATTCTTAATATAACAGGTGGTGACAGGTGATTTTTTTTGTTTACTTTTTTGATAGTCCAGTCAATGGTTTTCAACATGATTTTCAACATGGTAGTTATATGTTATATTATATGGTAAACTCATTAGTTTGTCATATTGTTAATGCCTTTATTATTTTTTAGTAAAAAATTTTGATTTTGAATGTGAGTTTCCTTATTGGTGTATAATTTGTCTCTTAGAATGATATTCAACATGGTGATTCTTGGTATAGTTATTGGTATTCAACATGATGATTCTCTTGAATACCATATGATAATTTTATTAATGTTACTCTTGTTGGTTTTCAACATGGTAATTCTTTTGTATATTATATGGTAAGCTCATTCGTTTATCATATTGTTAACGCCTTTATTCCTTTTTGGTAAAAATTTGGGTTATTATTGTCAGTTTTCTTATTGGTGTATAATTTTTCTCTTAGCATGATTTTCAACATGCTAGTTCTTTGGTATGTTATATGGTAATCTCATTAGTTGGTCAAATTATTATTGCCTTTATTCCTTATTGATAAAAATATTGATTTGTTACTTGTGAATATCCTTATTGGTGCAAACTTTTTCTCTTACAAAGGTTTTCAACATGGTAACTCTTTTGTATATTATATGGTAATTTGATTAGTTTGTCAAATTGTTAATACTTTTATTCCTTTTTGGTAAAAAGATTGGTTTGTTATTTGTGAGCTTACTTATCAAATACATTATTTTCCTATCTGTTGGTGGGGGTAACTTGGGGATCTGTGAGTTGTTTTGACTTTGAGTATACTTTGGTTATCTTGAGTGATATTCATCATTTCTTTTATATAGGTTGGTCAGGGTGACATTCCAGTGGATGTATATATTAGTGATTTTGACTATCCTATCCCTGATTTTCCATCGAATGATCAAGGTACATAATATGGTGAGAATTATTCCCCCCCATCCCCTCACCCCGCCAGTTGAAGGTTAGTATTTACTTATAAAAGATTTTAATCTCAACAAAAGAAAGTGCAATTCATGAGATTTTAATAACCTTTTTAAACATAATTTAAAGTCCCAGTTGAACCAACAACATCCACACACAAGATTCCCAAGATGGATGACTTTGAATTACCTAATTTTAGAGAGTCCTAGATTATTGCTTTGAAAAACATAATGCCATATATGACACCAATACAATGGGCTCGAACAAAGCTTGCTGGGAAGTTTTCCAAATCACCCTATACTAATGTAAGTAGTTCTGCATGTAAATCAGATAACTTGCTAGTCATATTTGGGGTGATGTAACACCCCACATCCTACAATACTAGTACTATGCAAATGAAATATGATATGGTTTAGTCAAATTAGCGCCCATTTTTAAAAAGTGCTTGAATCTCAAATTAGAGGGCGATATGTATGTCTAACACTGAAGAGGGTCGAGTGTAGATAAGTTTTAAGTCAAATTGAGGAGATCACGACCTTAAACGAGGTGAAAAAGTGAGGTGCTTGTAGGGATTAGGAAGCCAGCAGGTGAGTCACCTACTTTCTTAGCTTAAATTTGCTAGCTAAACGAAGATGAGGCCCGACGTCAAATTTTTCCAAGTCCGATAACGAATAAAGTTTGTGTTAAGAGTGTAAATTTAGCCCGTATTTTATAATCATAAATGTACAATGCTCACATCCCAAGATGAATAATAGAAAGGGCCCAAGTACATCACAACCCACTTGACTAATTGGGCCCAAACTAAGTGAAGAGGAATTAGGAAAATGGGCAGCCAAGGCCCATCAACTTTGAGACCCATTTAGGCCCAAGTGAGAGGGCCAAACTTCTGTATAACCAGCTTATTAATATGTGTTAATATGTGGTCAAAAGTTCAAGAGAAAGTAGGCCAAAGAGACCCCTTTAAAAGGGCTAAAAAATAACCCCTAAAGTCATTTCACTTTGGAACATATATTTCAGCTTTCCTAAAGACTCTTTTTTTCTCTTTACTTCAGTTCACAAGGCAGCTAATACAACCCTCTAGGATTCTTGAAGGAAACCCGAATCTTGAAGGCTAAGTTAAGTAAAAATGTTCATGTATTTGTTATTCTTATCCCATGACAAACAAAAAGTATATGCTAGTTATGCTTGTGCTGAAAATTTGGACAACATATGTCCAAAGGATTGTTGTGAACTTTTCTTGCTATTCAAGAAGATTTTCTCTTCTTGATTAATTGAATTATGAAGTAAGACTTATTTTTTTTGATAAGGTTTAGTTTGTTAGTGATGTAACTAAGCTGTTGCCACCACTTTTACAGTCCGCAAAAGTGAGTTCTTATAGGATATCACAATTGTATTCTTAGTACGAACTTGTGGGCTGATGGATGGAAGAATATTGCCTCACATCCTTTATGATTGCTTTGGTACTATTTTAAGGCTATTTTTAGGCTCTTTTTATGTATATGTGTTGAGGATAGTTTTTGTAAAGTTGAAACAGGTTTGGGAGTGTCAATGCCAAAATGTAGCAAAGGTATGTAACTTTATGCCGCCTATTTATATGTTACATATAATTGTTATATGTTGTGCTTTGTGGGCTTTTATAAGACTATTATGGCACTAAAACAGGATGCACATGATATGTATATGAGAATGTGTCTTAGAAAATATGGTTAGGAGTGGAGAGGTTGAAAGAATACGCTCAGGTTCATAACTATCCGCTTGCTGCCCGCATATTGTTTTTTTTATGAGATTGGGCTGCCAAGATGTATCTATTGGGTGCTAATGCTAATTTTATCACCTACCATATTTTAGATAAATATTTGGAGGAAGGGAAGGTTATCTCGAGGTAATAGCGAGGTCGTATAGTGAGGTATGTAAGACTACTTGGTTTCATATTATTTAGCATGAAATATAGATCCCTCCTTGGCACATAAAGGCACTTACCAACTCCGACACAACTATTAATTGTGTCTTCACTCTTTCACATGTTCATATGCTCCCATACATAGTCACTTTTAAATTTGCACACATACTTGGATACCAAGATACACAAGTTCGTTCTACTAAATAAAGTTCATGTATTATTCTACCTCTGTTGCATTTCATTATTTGTGTAACCTACTCCTTCCATTGTGGTGTTGTCTTTAGTGATTATTTACATGTCATATGTTGTATCTACAGTCTATAGCTCCAATATTATGACCACCAAAAGAATCATCTCAAAACTAATTGAAAGATAAAGTATATTGCTTGTTGATGGGTAGTAACCCGAGAAGTGGAAGAATCACCTAGCTAGGGTCGATCCTATCACGGGGGGTAGCCCAAGGGTTGAAAGGAAAATCCTAGCCAGGGGCGATCCCGATATAGATTACCACTGATCAGCTGGTCATTTGTATTACATGCTGTGCACAAATTATACAATAAAGGTAAAGTAATAAAAAGAACATAAAGTACATGATCCCACAATATAACTAAAGGTGGTCTCTTATCCTTACACCAGTGCATAGTCTCATTTGAGTTATTACTTCATATACAGTATTTCCTGCCTTACATATTCATTACATTATCTCATACTGATGTCCCTTACGGGGGACTTGCATTTCATGCTGCATGTACAGGTGCTAGTAGATCTCCCCAGTATGAGTACATGATATCTAGCTATTGTTACCAAGCTCCAGGTTGCTTTGGAGCTTTGCGTGTCTAGAGCTTATATTTTTGTGTTGTACATATAGTCGATGCGGGGCCTGTTCCAACCTTTATCAGATACTCTTCCTTATCTAGAGGCTTTGTAGACTATGTAAATTAAAGTGTAGTCATATCTCATACTTTAGACACCGTGGCCCCAACGGCCTAGCCATATGCATTTCCTTTTGTCTTGTTATTACTGTTTACTTTCTTAAAGGCAAATTGAATGTAGAATCCCTTATAATATGTATAGAAAGCCTAGGGATACAAGTTGGTTCTGCCGAGCCTTATTGGCAATGGGTACCAGTCCGCCTTAATGGGACTTTGGGCATGACAGAAATGGTATCAGATCGGGTCATCCTAGGGAGTCTACAAAGCAGTGTCTATGTAGAGTCTTGTTTATCGATGTGTTGTACACCACATTTATAAGCAGGAGGCTACGTGGCATTTAGGAGTTGTTACTTTCTTTTCGTTCTTTAGA
>JAABOM020028688.1:0-17624 GCA_011800125.2 Solanum clarkiae
TATTTTGCATTTATGTACATTCGAGGGTATGACGGGGCCCTGTCCCGTCCTATGATTCAGTTCGTATGTGTAGAGGTTCGTGGATACATGTGGGTGTGGGATATTGCATGTGGTGTGATTACGTATGTGCGATACATTTGTTGGGCGGTTCTACCGCAGCGGTGACCTTGTCGGCCCGCATATATATATATATATGTATGAATATTTGCTGTATGCTAGGGTTGCCATTTGCAGGTTTCGTTTGTCAGTAAAACAGAGAAAACTCTGCCGAAATTTTGGTAGATTCCTTAGCCATTATAGTTTAAAATTCGGTTTAGTGTGTGTCTGGGTGCCCAATCGGCACTAATCACGGTCCCTGGGTTGGGTCGTGACAATCATCAAGATTGATTAGTAGAATCATGTTGAACTTCTTAACAAGATATTTGGCTTTGGATGATTTGTTGAAATTGTCCAAAGTGAGAGTCAATTGAAAACTTTAGATTAGTCCTTCTTTTTATGTATATGTTGAATTCCTTAACTTGTTTGTGTTCAAAATACTTTGAATTCCCTTAGTGAATAAGAAGTGTGCAAGCTCTTGTGATCTCTTGTTGAAGGTTAAGAGTAGTGCTGGATATGCTGCAAAGTCCTTAAAGAGAAATAAAAGAATTGAACCATTTGATGGGTTGAATCACTTATAGAAACCATTGAACAAATTTGTAACAAAAGGTTTCATTTTGGACAATTCTAAAAATTTATCCAAGGTGAAAGAGCATGTTCAAAAGTTAATCAAGACTCCACCAATCAATCTTGGTGATCATGAATATCATGAGAACATAGAGGTTGATGGTGAAGAAAATGACGAGGAGTATATGATTTCCCTAAAACATACAGAACACAAAGTTAGCAAACAAAAGATTATAAGTGAATTGGTTGTTGTTCAATCCATAGAAGCACTATTAGTTAGCCAAAGTAATAATAATGACAAAAGAAAAGGGAGAAAAGAAAAATGTGGAAGAAAGAAAAAAGAAACAAAGAATCCTGTAGAAAAAAGAAACAAAGGATCCTGCTCCTACTGGATGTGGTGGTGATGGTAGAGCTAATATTAAAGTGACGAAATTTGGAGTTACTACTGAGGCAGCAGGAGGTATAAGTAGTGATAGTACTCAAGTACTAAATGATAGAGACCATCCCATTTGATTAAATTTGCTTGATAAGCAGTGAATTTAATTTTATACCTTGTATTTTTTATGTTGGGTAACCCAAAAAATTGAAAGGTATAGAATTTAACTCACTGCTTATCATATGCAACCAAATTGAACCAAATAGGATGGAATTGTTCATCTAGTGCTCTAGAACTACCATTACTTGTATCTCCTGCTACCTTAGTAGTAATTCCAACTTATGCCACATTAATATTTGTTCCAGCATCACCATCACGCTCAACACGAGCAAGAGCTGGAGGAGGATTGTTTGTTTCTTTTTTTTCCTCCTCTTCCTTTTTTCTCTTTTCCTTTGTCAATATTATTACTATTACTAATTTATGGTGCTTCTAACTTGAATAACAACTAATTTTTGAATAATATTTTGTTTGCTTAATTTGTGTTACTTAAATTCTGGGGAAGGCACATACTCCTCATTATCTTCTTTATCATCATCGTCCATATTCGCATGATATTCACGATCATCAAGATAGATTAGTGGAGCCCTGTTGAGCTTTTGAACAGGCTATTTACCTTTGGGTAATATGTTGAAATTGTCCAAAGTGAGTGTCAATTAAAAACTATGTTGAATTCCTTAACTTGTTTGCATTCAAAATAATTTGAATTCCCTTAGTAAATAAGAAGTCTACTAACCCTTGTGATCTCTTGTTAAAGTTTAAGAGTAGTGCTGTACATGTTGCTGAGTCCTCAATAATAAACAAAAGAATTGAACCATTGAATAGGTTGAATGTCTTATGGAAACCCTTGAATAAATTTGTTACAAAAGGTTTATTATGGACAATTCTAAACAATTTTCCAAGGTGAAAGAGCATGTTCCAAACTTAATAAGGAATCGACTAATCAATCTTGGTGATCATGAGAAAATAGATTTTGATGGCGAAGAAAATGACGAGATGTATATGATTTCCCTAAAATATATGGAACACAAATTTAGCAAACAAAATATTGTTAAAAGTTAGTTGTTGTTTAATCCATAGAAGCACCATTAGTTAGCTAAGTAGTAATACTGACAAAAGAAAAAGGAGAAAAAGACAATGTGGAAGAAAGAAAAAAGAAACAAAGAATCCTGCGAAAAAGAAACAAAGAATCCTACTTCTGCTCCTGCTCCTGTTGAAGGTGGTGGTGATAGTGGAGCTAACATTAATGTGGCAAAAGTTGGAGTTACAACTGAGGAAGTAGGATGTACAAGAAGTGGTAGTTCTAGAGTACTGAATGAAAGAGTCCATCCTCTTTGGTTAAATATTCTTGTATGTGATAGGCAATTAGTTTAATTTTATCCCTGATATTCTTTTTGTTTGATAACCTCAAAAAAATTAAAAAGTATAGAATATAACTCATACTTATCATAAGCAACCAAATTGAACCCAATGGGATGGACTCTTTCATTCAGAACTGTAAAACTACCACCGCTTGTACGTACCTTTTGTTGCCTCAGTTGTAACTCCAAATTGTGCCACATTAGTATTTGTTCCACCATCACTATCACCGTCAGAAGAAGCAAGAGCAAGAAGAGGACTATTTGTTTCTTTTTTCTTTTTTCTACCTCATCCTTTTTTCCCATCTCCTTTGTAAGTATTATTACTATTACTAATTTATGGTGCTTTTATAACTTGAGTAACAACTTAATTTTTGAACAATATTTTGTTTGCTATATTTGTGATCCTTAATTTTGGGGAAGACGCATACTCCTCATCCTCATCTTTATCATCATCGCCCACATCCTCATAATCTTCACGATCATTAAGATTTATTAGTGTAGTCCTGTTAATCTTTTCAACATGTTGTTTGCCTTTTGATAATTTGTTGGAATTGTCCAATATGAGAGTTTTTTGACAACTATGGATTAATTCATTTTTTATGTATATATTGAATTCTTTAACTTCATTGTGTTCAAAATACTTTGAATTCCCTTTAGTGAATAAAAAGTGTACTAACTCTTATGATCCCTTGTTGAAGGTTAAGAGTAGTGCTGGATATGCCACTGAGTCCTCAAAGAAAAATAAAAGGATTGTACCATTGGATGGGTTGAAAAATTAGCAAACAAAATATTGTTAAAAAAGTAATTGTTGTTCAATCTTTAGAAGCACCATCAATTAGCAAAAGTAGTAATACTGATAAAAGAAAAGGAAGGAAAGGATAATGTGGAAGAAAGAAAAAAGAAACAAAGAATCTTTCTCCTGGTCCTGCTCCTGATGGAGGTGGTGGTGATGTTGGAGCTAATATTAATATGGGAAAAGTTGGAGTTACTACCGAGGCAGCAGGAGGTATAAGTAATGGTAGTTCTAGAGTACTGAAAGAAAGATTCTATCTCATTTAGTTAAAATTTCTTGCATGTGATAAGAAGTAAGTTTTGTTCTATCCCTTATATTTTTTTCTTCGGGTAACCCAAAAAAATTGAAAGATATAGAATTAAACTTACTTCTTATGGTATGCAACTAAATTAAACCAAATGGGATGGACTCTTTCATTCAGTGCTCAAGAACTACCAATTCATATACCTCCTACTACTTGAATTATAACTCCAAATTATACCATATTAATATTTGTTCCAACATCATCACCACCATTCGAAGGAGCAAGAGCAAGAGGAGTATAATTTGTTTCTTTTTTCTTTTTTCCACCTCATCCTTTTTTCCCATTTCCTTTATCAGTATTATTACTATTACTAACTTATGGTGCATCTATAGCTTGAACAACAACTTAATTTTTGAACAATATTTTGTTTACTAAATTTGGGTCCCCAAAATTTTGGGGAAGACACATACTCCTCATCATCTTCTTTATCATCATCATCCACATCCTCATGATTTTCACGATCATTAAGATTGATTAGTGGAGTCCTGTGAAACTTTTAAGCAATCTCTTTGCCTTTGGAAAATTAGTTGAAACTGTCCAAGGTGAGAGTTAATTGGAAACTATAGATTAGTCCTTTTTTTATGCATATGTTGAATTCCTTAACTTCTCCGTGTTCAAAATTCTTTAAATTCCCTAGTGAATAGAAAATGTACTAACTCTTCTGATCTCTTGTTAAAGGTTAAGAGTAGTGTTGGATATGCTGCTGAGTCCTCAAGGAATAACAAAAGGATTGAATGATTGGATGAGTTTGTAACACCCTATAAACTTACCAAAATGCCCCTAGATTGTAATCACGTGAATAATATATCTTCCCAAGCTCGGATAGAAAATCTAAGACCGAATTTGCGATCAGCATGAAAAATTGGGTGGGAAAGTGGTCTCGACCCAATTTTAGAGCATCCAGATTGTAAAATAATTTTCGCAAGTTTAATCGAAAACAGTGATGGTACACAACAGGGCCGCATCGTGGACCAGGTCCCCTGACTTGTTTCACTAAAGTTTAAAATTTTAAATCTTTTGAGGGGCACTCATAGACTTTTCCCCACCCTTCTAAACTTGATCCATGACCAATACAAGTCATTTTAGCCTTAAAGGGTTTCAAAAACCTAGTCTAAAGTCCTTACACAAAATCTAAGTAGAGGCCTAGAGTGGAGAAGAGAAGGAAGAACAAGGGTTCTAAGGATTGAGGCTGACTTCTTGAGAAATTAAGAGTCAAACTTCATATCAGGTATGAAAGGCTACCCGAAACATGGGATTGTTCTCCCATGTGCCCCCTAATTTTAGAGAATTGAAAGTTGAATAAGAAAGCTGGCTGCATAATTCTTGAATGTTTTAAGGGAAACTATTTTATCGTATCTACATATTTTCTTGAATGTGAGGATTTTCATAACTGAATTACTTGTTTACATGGTTTTGAATGAATAAGTTATATGAGCATATAAACCCTATATGATTATGTGGCTAATAAGTCCAAAGATGAACTTAGGGATTGTTGTCTAGAGCCTTGATCACATGATTGTAGTTATTGTTCTGGTCTGGGTCTTGAGTTGAATGAAAAGAAGGTTGATGATAATTAATTGAGAACCTCAAAGAGGTTGAATGTAATTTTAAAGAAATATTCCCAACTCCTTCAGTTAATGAATGAAAATGGATTAATGTCTTAGTCCAAAGGAGACTAAATGATGACAAAGGATGGATACTAATGTTTATGAGCATGTTGAGTCTATCATAGAAGTACCGAGTACTGAAATGGGTAAGAGTGAATCCCACTCGCACTCATAACTACGTGGCCAACATAGGTAAGGATTGACCATAAGCAACATATGTTTTCTTAGTCCCAAAAGAGGACTTAATGTTATTTCTATTTTGGATCCAATAATGTACGCCTTCTACCCTGGCAAGGTATTGGGCAGATGGGGCAATGTCATCGGTTCGTTGTGCCATCACCGGCTCATAGGTGATGGGTGTTTGTCTGAGAAACTCCTATATCGTATTCCTTCTTGATAGTACTCTTATGTTGATGTGATTGCATGAGTCTTAACGAATGTTAAATGAAATAGTATCTACTTTGTGTTCTGAAATGAGATGAATGCTTAATGAACTGATGTTTCCATGTACCCTGCTTATCTCGTCTACTTTTATCCTATTTACATACCGTACATTCCACGTATTGATGCCACTCTGGTGCTGTATCATTTTATGATGCAGATTCGATAGACGGAGGATTTCAGCAGGCGAATCGTTGAGGTCCATACTTCCATCTCCAGAGACTTGGTGAGTCCTGCTCTTCATTTAGAGGATGCCTTTTATTTCTTTTCTCTATATTTTGGGTCATTTCTGATTTTGCAGTAGTCATGGCCTATCATAGTACCATCTTAGATTGTTAGCTATAGAGGCTTCATAGATGTAGAGAGTTGATGGATTGATGTTGGGGTTCTTTTCCTCTTTCCTTTTCTAAAATGAGTTTTCTTGTCATTCTTTGACACTAGATGGATATTGATGACTAGTTCTGCGGCCTATGGCCCTTGTTTTTTGATGGAAATTATGGTATCCAACTAATACATTTCTTATGTCTTCCTCTAGTCTTAATGAAAGAACGAATGTAATGAGACCAGGTGGTTCGCTTGGGGACTAGCAATAGTCTCTGAGTGCCAATTACGCCTAGTGTACCCTCCTGTGGCGTGAAAACTAGGTATCAGAGCCCAGAGTTCGAGTGTCCTAGGGAATCTATGAAGCCGTGTTAAGTAGAGTTTTGTTTATGTATGTGTTGTGCATCACACTTCATAAGCAGGAGGCTATAGGACACTAGGAAGTGTTACCATTCTTCTATGATCAGAATTTATGCGATAGAGTTTAACTCTATGAAGAATCTTGTTTTAACTCGTGCGTTGTACATATTGCAGAAAATGCTGCCAAAGAGAACAACTGCTTAGAGAGTGCCTCAGTCGCAGCTACTGAGAACACCTAACCTGAGGTCCTAGTTCGGACATAGGCCAGGAGACGGGGATGGCCTACTTGGACTACTTAGTTCCCACAAGCGCCCCCTGCGCAACCCCATCCAGGTCCCATCACCAAGGTGGAGTTTAGGGGAGCCATTACCATACAGACTCAGTTAGTGGCCTCCTATGGTAACATTCGGTTCCTTAAGCTCTTAGTTCTAGCTCACAGGAGTCCTTAGCTACAACCCGACTCAGAGACTTCTTGAGGATAAACCAGCCTGTGTGTATGAGGTCGAAAGTTAAGGAGGACCCATATAATTTCATCGACGAGACGTACAAGGTTTTAAGGGCCTTGCATGCTAGTGGAGTTGAAGGGGTTGAACTTGTCTCCTACCTGCTGAAGGATGTTGCAAATATTTGGTAAAACCAATGGAAAGACACTAGTAGTGAATATGCTGAGCCGGCCGAGTGGGATGAGTTTGAGACTGCTTTCCTTGACCACTCCTTCCCCCAAGAGTTAAGGGAGGTGAAGGTTGAGGAGTTTGTGAAATTGAAACAAAGAGGGATGACTGTTAAGGAGTATAGTGTCATGTTCATTAAGATGTCCAAATATGCTCCGGAGATGGTCCAAGACATGAGGGCGTGGATGAGAATGTTTGTGTCTAGCTTGGGCAGGCATATGCAGAAAGAGTGCAAGGCAGCCTTATTGTTTCCCAACATGGACATCTCTAGGATTATGGTGTATGCCCAACAGACAGAGGAGGATAAGTGGAGAGATAAGGAGGAGCAGATGAACAAAAAGGCCAAATTAGCAAGACATGAGCCTAGCCAGCAAAGGTAGAATAAGGGTGATAAGTCATACTTCCAGAAAAGATCATCTCATCATGCACCTTCTGTAGGAAGTGCACTGGTTCAATAGAACAAGTATGATCAGAAGTCTCAGGGTTACCAGAATTTTAGGGCCCAAGGTTCTCAGTCTTAGGCTAGTGTGGCAATGAGTATGAAGGAAAAGACATCCTGTGGTAATTTTGCGAAGCTTCATCTTGGTAGGTGTCATTTGGGAATAGATGCTCGCTATATATATGGGCAGGTTGGTCACTTTCAGTATGAGTGCTCAAAGAGGAGACGGGGTGAAGAAAGTAATAGAGCACAGACCGCTACAGTGCCTCCAGCTGGCAGCCACCAAAGGGGTACTACTTTGGGTACAGGAGGCAGGACTAATCATCTTTATTGGATGGGTAATCGATAGGATCAGGAGGCTGAACCTAATGTTGTTATGGGTATGCTTTGAGCCTTTAACTTTGATTGTTATGCATTGCTTGATCCGGTTGCCACTTTGTATTTTGTGACCCCTTATGTAGCTGGTAAGTTTGGGTCCCGGAGTGTTTGCTTGAACTTTTTGTTATTTCCACTCCTACTGGTGAGTCTATTTTAGTTGAGAGGGTTTACAGGGATTATATAGTGTCTATTTATCATAGATATACCTTATCTGACTTGGTATAATTGGAGATGGTTGACTTTGATGTGATACTTGGCATAGATTGGCTTCATGCCTGTTATGCTTCTGTTGACAGTAGAACCCGAACTGTTAAGTTCCAATTTCCTAATGAGTCTATTCTAGATTGGAAAGGGAGTTCTATTACACCTAAGGGCAAATTTGTTTCTTATCTTAGAGCTAGAAAGTTTATCTCCAAAGGTTGTATTTACCACCTCATGTGAGTTAAGTCTGACGATGCTGAGTCTTCTACTCTTGAGTCAGTCCTGATTTCAAATGAGTTTCCTGAGGTGTTTCCTGACGATCTAAGAGTCCCTTTTGATAGGGAGATTGAATTTGGGATTAATGTTCTTCCTGAGACCCAACCCATTTCAATTTCACCTTATAGAATGGCTCCTGTAGAGTTGAAAGAACAATTGAAGGACTTCTTAGAAAAGGTTTTCATAAGGATTAGTATCTCTCCTTGGGGTGCTCCTATTCTATTAGTGCGTAAGAATGATGGGTCTCTCCGAATGTATATAGACTACCTGCAACTGAAAAAGGTCACAATAAAGACAGAAAAAGGTCACAACAAAGATTAAATATCCTTTCCTCAGGATAGTTGATCTGTCTGACCAACTTCAGGGTGCCACTTGTTTCTCCAAGATAGACCTCAGATCGAGTTACCATCAGTTGAAAGTGAGGGAAAGTGACATTCCAAAGATAGCCTTTAGGACACGGTGTGGTCATTTTGAGTTCTTGGTCATGTCTCTTGGGTTGACAAATGCACCTACAACTTTCTGGATTTGATGAACAGAGTGTTCCGACTGTATATTGATATGTTTGTGATTGTACTTATTGATGACATTTATGGTGTATTCTAAGGATGAAGGGGAGCATGCTGATCATCTTAGAGTGATCTTACAAACCCTTAAAGACCATGAATTGTATGCAAAGTTTTCGAAGTGCGAGTTTTGGCTCAAGTCTGTTTCCTTCTTAGGCCATGTTGTTTCGGTGGATGGTATTTAGGTGGATACCTAATAGATAGAAGCAGTTAAGAAGTGGATTAGATGAAGGTTTCCAATGGAAATAAGAAGCTTCTTGGGATTCACGGACTACTGTCATAGATTTGTTGAGCGTATCTCTTCTTTGTCAGCACCTTTGACTAAGCTAACTCAGAAGAAGGCCAAGGTTCAATGGTCGGAGGAGTGTGAGAAGAGTTTCCAAGAGTTGAAGACTAAACTGACTACAACACTAGTTTTGACCTTACCCAATGGGACGGGAGACTTTGTAATATACTGTGATGCATCCAAAGCTGGAATGGGTTATGTGTTGATGTAGAGAGGGAAGGTGATAGTTTGTGCTTCCAAACAACATAAGATCCATGAGAAGAATTATCGGACTCATGATCTCGAGTTGGTAGCGATGGTTTTCACACTTAAGATTTGATGTCACTATTTGTATGGAGTGAATGTGGATATGTTCAATGACCATAAGAGCTTGCAATATGTGTTCAGTCAAAAGGAGCTCAACCTACATCAGAGGAGATGGTTGGAGTTGCTCAAGGATTATGACATGAGCATCCTCTACCACCCAGGTAAGGCTAACATTGTTGCTGATGCTCTTACCAGGTTGTCTATGGGTAGCACTGCCTATGTGGAGGAAGGGAAGATAGAACTAGATAAGGAAGTGTATAGATTGGCTTGACTGGGAGTGCAACTTGAGAACAATGAAGGCAGGGTCAATATTCAGAATAGTTCTGCTTCATCCTTAGTGTTAGAAGTAAAGGAAAAGGAAGACCAAGACCTTGTTTTGTTTCAATTTAAAGAAGCAGTTCACAAGCAGAAGGTGATGGTTTTTTCCAAAGGGGGAGATGGAGTGTTGAGACACTAGGGTAGGTTGTGTGTGCTTGATGATGATGGTGTTCGAGAGAGGATCATGGCCGAGCTCATAACTTTAGATATTCTATCCATCTAGGTTCCATCAAGATGTACCACGACTTAAGAGAAGTCTATTGGTAGAACGGAATGAAGAGGGCCATTCCAAAATTTGTCTTTAAGTGTCCCAATTGTCAATAGGTCAAGGTTTACCATCAGAGACCGTGTGGGTTAGCCCAGAATTTTGAAATTCCTGAGTGGAAATAGGAAATGATCAGCATGGATTTCACTATCGGTTTACCAAGGTCCCATAAGCTACATGATTCGATATGGGTGATTGTGGATACGATGACAAAATTAGCCACTATTTGGCAGTCAAGACAACTAATATAGCTGAGGAGTATGCCCGGGTATATATTTAAGAGATTGTGAGGTTGCATGGGGTTTCCTTGTCTATTATCTTGGATAGAGGAGCTCAATTAACCTCTCAATTTTGGAGATCATTTTAGAAGGGACTGGGTACGAAAGTACATCTGAGCACATCTTTTCACCCTCAGAAAGATTGATAGGCAGAATGCACCATTCATACTTTGGAGGATATGCTGAGAGCTTGCGTCATTGACTTAAAGGGTAATTGGGATGATCACCTGCCATTGGTTGAGATTACATACAACAATAGCTTCCATGCCAGCATTCAGATGGCCCCTTATGAGGCATTGTACAGAAGAGACGTAGGTCACCGATTGACTGGTTTAACGTTGGCAAAGCTGAGATAATTGGACTTGATCTTGTCCACCAGTTCCTAGAGAAGGTGAAGGTCATTAGAGAAAGGTTGAAGATGGCACAGAGTCACCAGAAGTCTTATACGGATGTGAGCAGAAGAGACTTGGAGTTTGAGATAGATGATTGGATATACTTGAAGGTGTCAACCATGAAGGGTATCATGAGGTTTGGTAAGAAGGGGAAGTTGACTCCATGCTATATCGAACATTACCAGATTGTGAGGAGGATTGGGAAGGTTTCTTATGAGCTAAACATGCCTTGTGAGCTTGATGAAGTTCATTCGGTATTTCATATTTCTATGCTGAAGAAGTGTTTTGGAGATCCTACCTTAGCAACTCCTATTAAGAGTACAGGCATAAAGGATAGCTTGTCCTATGAGTAAATTCCAGTCCACATCCATGAACGACAAGTTCATAAGCTGAGGAATAAAGAGATGGCCTTTGTGAAAGTTCTATGAGGAACCAATTCGATGAGGAAGCTGCATGGGAAGCTGAGGAAGAGATAAAACTCAAATACCTGCACCTATTCATGCCAAATGACGATGATGTTGAAGGTAATGTCCCTACTCTTAATGCTATTGAAGTTCCCTTTCTTGAGTTGATGTGTCAATTCTATTTCTTGAGTCTAAGACAAAAATGTAGAAAGTGATGGATAATGGGGAGTTCGAGAGTTCTCGAATGAGGAGTGAGATGCGTTTTGAGTCTACTTGTGCTTTTATTCTACCTTTTCTCTTCATTCGATGATGACCGATCCCAAGGGAAAGATGATGTAACACCCCATAAAATTATCAAAATACCCGTATAAAGTAATCATGTGCATAATGCATCTTCCCAAGCTCGGATGAAAAATCCGATGCCGGATTTGCGGTCAGCACGAATAACTGGGTAGGGAAGTGGCCTCGACCCGATTTTATAGAAACCAGGTCGAAAAATAATTTTCACAACTTTAACCGAAAAGAATGAGATTACGCGACAGAGCCGTGACACGGATCCATCGTGGAGCCACACTTTAATTTTTCTTCACTTATTTGATAGGAGTAGAAATTCTGGAAATTCACAGGTGCGCGATAGGTCCCTGTCGAGGACCTAGTGCCCCAACCTGTTCCACCGAAGTTTAAAATTTAAAATCTTTTGTGGCATTCTAGATTTTTTCCCACCCCTTCTAAACATGATCCACGACACAATATAAGTTGTTTTTAGCCTTAAAGGGTTTCAAAAACCTTTTTCTAATGTCCTTATGCAAAATCTAAGAAGAGGCCTTGAGTGGAGAAGAGAAGGAAGAGCAAAGGTTCTAAGGATTGAGGCTGATTTCTTGAGAAATTAAGTCTCAAACTTCTTATCAGGTATGTAAGGCTATCCAAAGCATGAGATTATTCTCCCATGTTCCCCCTAGTTGTAGAGAATTAAAAGTTGAAGATAATGAGACATGTCTGTATAATTGTTGAATGTTTTAAGGGAAACTATTTACCTTATCTACATATTTTCTTGAATGTGATGATTTTCATAATTGAATTGCTTATTTACATGGTTTAGAACGAATGAGTTTAATGAGCATATAAACCCTACATGATTATGTGGCTAACGAGTCAAAGAATAAACCTAGAGATTGTTTTCTAGCCTTGATCACATGATTGTAGTTGTTGGTTGTGGTCTGGGTCTTGAATTGAATGAAATGAAGGTTGAAGATGATGAATTAAGAACCTCAAAGAGGTTGAATGTAATCTTAAAGAAATATTCCCAACTCATCAAGTTAATGAATGAATGATAAATTAACGTCATAGTCCAAAGGAGTCTGAATGATGACAAAGGATGGATATTAATGTTTATGAGCATGTTGAGTCTATGGGAGAAGTATCGAGTACCAAAATGGGTAAGAGTGAGTCCCACTCACACTCATAACTACGTGGCAAGCATAGGTGAGGATTGACCGTGAGCAACAGATGTTTCCTCAATCCCAAAAGAGGACTTAATGTCATTTCTATTTTTGATCCAATAATGTATGCATTCTATCTTGGCAATATATTGGGCGGATGGGGCAACTCCATCGGTTCGGTGTGCCATCACCATCTCATAGGTGATGGCTGTAGGTTCGAGAAACTCCCATATAGGATTCCCTCTTAATAGTACTCTTATGTTGATGTGATTGCATGAGTCTTAACGAATATTAAATGAAATAGTACCTTTTTTTATGTTTTGAAATGAGATTAATGCTTAATGAATTGAGGTTTCCATGTACCCTACTTATCTCACTTACTCTTGCCCCATTTAATATACCATAAATTCCATGTATTGATGCCACTCTGACATTGCATCATTTTATGATGCAGATTCGGTAGATAGGAGATTTTCAAAAGGTGAATCGTTGAGGTCCAGACTTTTAGCTCCAGAGACTTTGTGAGTCCTCCCCTGCATTCAGAGGATGCCTTTTATTTCTATTCTCTATATTTTGGGTCATTTATGAGTTTGTGATAGCCATAGCCTGTCATGGTACCATCTTAGATTGTTAGCTATAGAGGTTTCATAGATGTATAACGTTGATGGATTGATGTTGGGGTTCATTTCCCCTTTCCTTTTCTAAACTGAGTTTATTTTTTATTCTATGACACTATTGGATACTGATGACTAGTTCTGCGGCCTACGACCCTTGTTTCTTTGATGGAAACGTGGTATCCCCCTAATATGATTTCTTATGTCTTTCACTAACCCTAATGAAAGAACGAACGTAATGAGGCCAGATGGTTCACTTGGTGACTAGTAATAGTCTCTGAGTGCGAGTTACACCTATGGTACCCTCCTGGGGCTGACAGGGTTGAATGACTTATGGAGATAATTGAACAAATTGGTAACAAAAGGTTTCACTATGGAAAATTCAAACAAATTATCCAAGGCCAAAGAGCATGTTCCGAAGTTCATCAGGACTCCACTAATCAATCTTGATGATCATGAAAATCATGAGCACGTGGACAATGATGATGAAGAAAATGACGAGGAGTATATGACTTCCCCAAAATTTAAGGAGCATAAAGTTAGCGAACAAAATGTTGTTCAAAAATTAGTTGTTGTTCAAGATATACAAGCACCATCAATTAGTAAAAGTAATAATACTGACAAAAGAAATGGGAGAAAAAGAAAATGTGGAAGAAAGAAAAAAGAAACAAAGAATACTGCTCTTGCTGGCAGTGGTAACAAATATTAATGTAGAAAATATTGGAGTTACTACTGAGGCAGCAGAAGGTACAAGTAGTGGTAGTGCTCGAGTACTGAATCAAAGAGCCCATCCAATTTGGTTAAATTTTCTTG
Organism: Solanum clarkiae; assembly: GCA_011800125.2. NCBI lineage: Eukaryota > Viridiplantae > Streptophyta > Magnoliopsida > Solanales > Solanaceae > Solanum > Solanum clarkiae. The sequence continues at coordinate 13,927 of JAABOM020028688.1, forward strand.
CATTTGATAAGCAGTGAGTTTAATTCCACCCCTTATATTTTTTTGTTGGGTAATCCCAAAAAAAATGAATGGTAAAGAATTAAACTCACTGCTTCTCATATGCAATCAAATTGATCTAAATGGAATGGACTCTATCATTTAGCACACTAGAACTACCACTTCTTGTACTTCCTGCTGCCTCAGTAGTAACTCCAACTTTTGCCACATAAATGTTTATTTCACCATCACCACCACTATCACCAGGAGCAAGAACAGGAGGAGGATTGATTATTTATTTATTTATTTTCACCTCATCCTTTTTCCCTTTTCCTTTATCAGTATTATTACTATTGGTAATTTAAGGTGCTTTTATAGCTTGAAATACAACTAATTTTTGAACAATATTTTGTTTGCTAAATTTTTGCTCCTTAAATTTCATGAGAAGGAACATACTCCTCATTATCTTCTTTACCATCATCATCCACATCCTCATGATCTTCACGATCATCAAGATTGATTATTGGAGTCCTGTTAAGCTTTTGAACAAAATCGTTGCCTTTGGATAATTTGTTGGAATAGTAAAAAATGAGAGTCAATTGAGAACTATAGTTTAGTTCTTTTTAATTATATGTGGAATTCCTTAACTTGTTCATGTTCAAAATACTCTGAATTCCCTTAGTGAATAAAAAGAGTACTAACTGTTATGATCTCTAGTTGAAGGTTAAGAGTAGTGCCAGATATGTTGCTGAGTCTTCAAGAAAAATAAAAGTATTGAACCGTGGATGCGTTGAATGACTTATGAAAACTATTGAACAAATTGGTACCAAAAAGTTTCACTTTGGACAATTCTAACAAATTATCCAAGGCCAAAAAGCATATTTCAAAGTTCATTTGGACTCCACTAATCAAAGTTGATGATCATGAGGATGTGAACAATGATGATGATAAAAATGACGAGGAGTATATGACCTCCCCAAAATTTAAGGAACACAAAGTTACCAAGTAAAATGTTGTTCAAAAATTAGTTGTTATTCAAGCTATACAAACACCATTAATTAGTAAAAGTAATAATACTGACAAAAAAAATAGGAGAAAAAGAAAATGTGGAAGAAAGAAAAAAGAAACAAAGAATACTGCTTTTACTGGCAGTGGTAACAAATATTAATCTGGAAAATGATGGAGTTACTACTGAAGCTGTAGAAGGTACAAGTAGTGGTAGTGCTCGAGTACTGAATCAAAGAGTCCCTCCCATTTGGTTAAATTTTCTTGCTTATGATAAGCAGTGAGTTTAATTCTATCCCTTTATATTTTTTTGTTGGGTAATCCCAAAAAAATGAATGGTATAGAATTAAACTCCCTGCTTCTCATATGCAACCAAACGAACCAAATGGGATGGACTATATCACTTGGTACATTAGAACTTCTACTTCTTGTACCTCCTACTACCTCAGTAGTAATTGCAACTTTTGCCATATAAATATTTTTTCACCATCACCACCACCGTCAGCATAAGCTAGAGCTCTAGGAGGATTGTTTGTTTATTTTTTCTTTTTTCCACCTCATCCTTTTTCCCTTTTCTTTTGTTGGTATTATTACTAGTACTAATTTATGATGTTTCTATAGCTTAAAACATAACTAAATTTTGAACAATATTTTGTTTGCTAAATTTTTTATTCTTAAATTTTATGGGATGGCACATACTCCTCATTATCTTCTTTATGATCATCATTCACATCCTCATGATCTTCATGATCATCAAGATTGATTATTGAAGTCCTGTAGAACTTTTGAATAGGTTCTTTGCCTTTGGATAATTTGTCGGAATAGTCTTAAATGAGAGTCAATTGACAACTATAGATTAGTCCTTTTTTAATTATATGTGAAATTCCTTAACTTGTTCGTGCTCAAGATACTCTGAATTCCCTTAGTGAATAAAAATTATACTAATTCTTGTGAACTCTAGTTGAAGGTTAAGAGTAGTGCTTGATATGTTGCTGAGTCTTCAAAGAAATCCTAAGGCCAAAGAGCATGTTCCAAAGTTTATCAGGACTCCACTAATAAATCTTTATGATCATGAAGATCATGAGGACATGGATGATGGTGATGAAGAAAATGATGAGGAGTATATGACTTCCTTAAAATTTAAGGAATACAAAGTTAGCAAATATAATATTGTTCAAACATTAGTTGTTGTTCAATCTATAGAAGCACCATCAATTTATAAAAGCAATAACACTGACAAAAGAAAAGGGAGAAAAGGACAATGTTGAAGAAGAAAAAAGAAACAAAAAATACTACTCTTACTGGAGGTGGTAGTAATGGTGGAACAAATATAAATGTGGCAAATTTTTGAGTTACTACTGAGGCAGTAGAAGGTACAAGTAGTGGTAGAATGCGAGCACTAAATGAAAGAGTTCATTCCATTTAGTTAAATTTTCTTGCATATGATAAATGGTGAGTTTAATTCTACCCCTTATATTTTTTTGTTTGTTAACCCCAAAAATTTGAATGGTATAAAATTAAACTCACTTCTTATCATATGCAACCAAATAGAGCCAAATGGGGTGGGCTTAGTACTCTAGAACTCCCACTGCTTGTACCTCCTGTAGCCTTAGTAGTAACTCTAACTTGTGCCATATTAATATTTGTTCTACTATCACCACCAGTGTTAGCATGAGCAAGAGCAGGAGGAGGATTATTTGCTTCTTTTTTCTTTTTTCCACTTTGTCCTCTTTTCCCTTTTCCGTTGTCAGTATTATTAGTATTAGTAATTTATAGTTCTTCTATAACTTGAACAATAACTAATTTTTGAACGACATTTTGTTTGCTAAATTTGTGTTCCTTAAATTCTGTGGAAGACACATACTCCTCATCATCTTCATTATCAACATTGTCCATATCCTCATGATCTTCACGAACATCAGGATTCATTAGTGGATTGTTGTTGACCTTTTGAGCAGGCTATTTGCCTTTCGATAATTTGTTGGAATTGTCCAAAGTGAGAGTCAATTGACAACTATAGATTAGTCGTCTTTTTTTATGTTTATGTTGAATTCCTTAACTTTTTCGTGTTCAAAATACTTTGAATTCCTTTAGTGAATAAGAAGTGTTCTAACTTTTGTGATCGCTTGTAGAAGGTTAAGAGTAGTGCTGGTTATGTTGCAGAGTCCTATAAGAAAAACAAAAGAATTGAACCAGTGGATGAGTTGAATGACTTATGGAAACCATTGAACAAATTTGTATCAAAAAATTTCACTTTGGACAATTGTAACAAATTATCCAAGGCGAAAGAGCATGTTCTAAAGTTAATAAGGACTCCACTAATTAATCTTGGTGATCATGAATATCATGAGGACGTGGACGATGATGGTGAAGAAATGACGAGGTGTATATGACTTTCCCAAAACATAAGGAACACAAAGATAGCAAACAAAATGTTGTTAAAAAATTAGTTGTTATTCAATCTATAGAAGCACCATCAATTAGCAAAAGTAATAATACTGACAAAAGAAAAGGGAGAAAAGGATAATGTGGAAGAAAGAAAAAAGAAACAAAGAATCATGTTCCTGCTCCTGGTTGTGGTGGTGGTGATGTTGGAGCTAATATTAATGTGGCAAAATTTGGAGTTACTACTGAGGCAGCATGTTAGGACCCGTAATTTAGCGTAAACCCCAAACGTCCTCAATCGGATTAAATTAATTAAGTTTCGGGACCTAGAG
>JAABOM020028699.1:0-17624 GCA_011800125.2 Solanum clarkiae
CCGATGTGGGATTTGCCTAAGTGAGCTACAGGCGTTACGTATCGCCGTCCCTGCACTCACCCCCCGTAGGGACTCAGTGTCCTCGCTGAGGTTTGCCCCACCACCGTACTAGCAGAGGGTCGGCTCTGATACCAACTGTCAACAAGTAAAAATTGAACATCAAAAACCTGGTGGATTGGCTGGTTTCTTGCTATACTACAGTGAACTTGACAGACCCGAACCCCGGGCCATGACTATGAGTTTTAGCACTGTGACACCCCGTAGCTCTATCCTTACATGTACCCTTGTTTCAAGCTTCATTTTTATATGTGAGAAGTGTATTAGGGTCATAAGAGACCTCTAGTTCTTAGTCCAGTTCAAAACTTTCCTATAAATTGAGTTTCTAGTGTTTAATTATATAATGATCAACTTTAAATAATTATAACTCTTAGCATACAGAGAATTACATGTCCCATGACTTACTAAATGAAAGACCTTTGAATTAACTTTCCAATACAATTGGTTTCACCTCATCTGGAGTTCGTAGTAAAAAATTATGGTCGTTTTACTGAAAACTACCAGAGCAGAGTGATATTACGAAACATCTTTACGGGCCGTAAATTGAAGTATGGATGTCTTCTAATTCGTGGGACAAAGTCCTGAAACTTTAGTTTTTGATTTCAGACTTTACGAACTCATATACGGGTCATAGAACATTCTACGAGCCGTAAAATAGGCTCGTAAAGGTGAACCAGGAACCCCGAAATTGGGCCAAAACTTTACGGAAGGTCCCTACTGGCCGTAGAACTTTCTATGGGTCATAAATGGGACCGTAGATGACTTTTGACAACTTTTTAAGAAAGGTTATTTTAATTTTTTCCCATCCTTTTAATGCCTAGGATTGACGTTGCTACACCTAGGTAAAGCCCTAAATATGCTAGTCTAACACTTTTATGCTAAAACACTCTCTTAAAACATAGAAGCAGAGTTCAAGGGAGAAAAAGGCTAGGGTTTGAAGACAAACTTGAGAATTCTTCCAAGATACTTCAAGGTTCAAAACTTCTAGGCATGTATGGCTAATGAAAACATTGATTCTATTCTCCCATGTACCCTATAACCTGGATTGATGCAGTTGTGAGTAAAATTGACTCTCCCATGAATGGTTCTTGAAGGTTTTTCGTAAATTCTATTGCATATCTATATAATTTTGCATGAATTACCATTTTTATGAATTAAATACTTTGAATTAGATTATTTTGCTACACTATATGAACCCTAGCATGATTTCTTATTTTTTTCACATATTTTACTTACATGAGCATAATTTGAGCCTAAAGAGTCTATGGAATCCCTAAATTCTTTAGTTCTACATTTATTCTCCTAAACGCTATGAGTTAGAAAGATATATGATCGAGTCATTATGAGTCAAGAACTGAACCTAAAAATGATATAACTAAAGGATTGATGGTTTATGTGATGAGTTGAGTTGATAAACTTCTAATGAGACTAGGTGAATGAGTTAACCATAGGATTGATGTCTTATAAGCATATTGAGTCTTGGGAGGAGTATTGAGCACCAAATTGAGTAAGAGTAAGTCCAACTCGAACTCAATAACTACGCAGCTGGCGTAGGAGAGGATTGAACTGTAAAATCGGATGTTTCCTATTGTCACGCCCAGGGAAGGTACCCTAGACATGGTCAACACTTAGAGGCTATTGCTAGTCCCCAAGTGAATCACTTGGCCTCATTACATCCTTTCATTCAATATAACTCAGAAAACTCAGCGGAAGACTAAAGAAGATAAATGGGTAATTTAAGTCTCAAAAACAACATAAATAAAATAGGCTAGTCTAAAAGAAGCTAGCTCAACAGAATCTCAATAGCAATAACTCAACTCTATTCTATGAAGCCTTTATCATTATCAAATGATGCAAATGATAGATCCATGACTACCTCAAAACAAAATAAAGCTAAGTCTAAATCAATAAAGCTAGATGAAAATAAATAATGATCCTTCAAAGTAAAGAAGGCTCACCAACTCAGCTGAATGCTCAATTCCTCAATGATGCGTCTGATGATGATCTCTAATACTTGCCTATGCATTATAAAATGATGCAGTGCAAGAGACGTCAGCACATGGAATGTACAAGTATGTAAAATGGCTGAATGAAATAGAAACAGGTAAAATAATATAGAAAAAAAACATCAACTCAGAATATGCTCAATCAGAATATCAAATGTCTATCTTAAGCAAGAATAAATAATAGACAAGTGACCCACCAACCAATCAAACCTCATCAGTCAATTTAACTCAACTCAATGGAACTCAACTCAACTCAACTCAACTCGACTCAACTCGACTCAGAGTGCTAAGTGTGGGGACTATCTGGGAGTTTCTCTTATCCAATAACAATTCCTTATGAGCCAGTGATTGTAGAAGAACCCCGATGATATTGCCACAGCTGTTTCGCACTTGCCAGGTAAAGAATGAATCAAATCCACTAGGGATCCATTTTCAACCAATCCTCTATTTCTTTCAGGGACTTTAACTCAAGAGGAAACCTCAATGTAATGGTTCTAATCCTCATCTATGCTTGGCAACATGGATAATGAGTGTGAGTTGAATTTACTCTTACTCATTTCAGTGCTTGATACTCCTCCCATGACTCAATGCTCATAAAACTCCTCATCTCAATCAATTATCTCAATTAGCCACGTGGAGGCACTCATCATCTCGATTGTATCATAGGGACTCTCATCATCTCATCAACTCTACTCAAATGGGGTCTTTTGGCCTAACATCAATCAACTTATCAACTCAGTTCTCATGAACTAACTCAAGGACTTGGATCAATCATTAGAGGACTCAGTTCTCATGCTTTCACAAAATAACATATAAGCTTATACCATGTTCAGAAAAAATATATAATTCATGAAATCAAGTATATGATGATTATCAACACGTGAAAATACATGTAAGATATACAATTTTGAAGAAAATATTCAAGAAAGTATTTCAAGAAACATGTGTGTGGACTTATGGATTTCAACTCCTCTGTTACCATTAATAGGGCACACAAGAAAATAATTTCATGCTTTCGTATAGTCTTACATACATGGTGTGAAGCTCTTGGACAATTAACCTCGAAGTACTCTCCTTAAACTCCTCAATTCCTCACTCCTCTTCTCTTCTCTTTAGCCCTAGTCTTTTTCAAGAACTTAGAAAGACTTAGGAATGGGGATTAAAACTCTTTTTATGCTCAAAATGACCCATTTAGATTGTGTTTTAAGTTTAAAAGGATTGAAAAAGGTTTGGAATGCCCCTCACAAAATTTTTAAAAAAGTTCGCCTCGACGCCACCTGGTCCGCGATGCGGATTGGGTATCTTGAAGGGGATTTTCACTGAAAATTCTCCGATTGGGTTTCCTAATACCGAATAAAATATTTGGACCAAAACTAAGTGTATGTCCACGACAGATGCGCATCACACACCTGTCGTGTACTCTCACTAAAATTCATTTTCGCATCAAAAAATTATCTTTTGATTTGGTTGCTCTAAAAAATCAACCGAGACCACTTTGCCACTCAATTTTTTATACTTATCACATATCAGGCCTCAAATTTTCCATTGGAGCATGGGAAGGCAGGTTATGCACACATCTCTCCTCTAGGGGTACTTTGATAATTTACTTGGTGTTATATCATCTACCCCCGGTAGGATATTGGATAGATATGAAAATGACATCACTTCGTTGAATCATCACCGACTCATAGATGATGATTTTCGGATAGAGAAACTCCTAAATAGGCCTTGATAGTACTCTTAGTAGATAGGACATCGATGATAGATTAGTTTTCATTGTCAAAATTATATTCTTACTTTAGACTCTTGATATGATGACTGAGTTTCCTGTTTCCTGAGGTGAGAAATTTGAGTTGAGGTTATTCTTTCTTTATATGTTTCTTTTTTCCATTTTACATGCCCGTACATTCCACGTACTGACGTCCATTTGGGCCTGCATGTTTTCATGATGTTGAACAGGTACTAGTGGTCATCAGTAGTAAATTCCCCCTCGAGGACCTATTTGCTTTCAATTGATTGGTGATCCCTAGCCTTCTCTCGGAGGACGTTATGTTTACATTCTAGCTTGAGTTAGACTTATCTTATTCTATTGAGAGGTATCCATAGGTCTGTCATTAGAATCATAGTTCAGATATTTTATAGGCTTCATAGACTAGATTGTTGAGTTGTGATTGGATGTTATCATTGACTAGTTTCTTTCATTCAATTCTTACTTAGTTGATAGACAGCCTGTTTGGCCTTTGGCCATTGATGTTTATTTTATCATTACTTTCGTTTGAGTATTCCTAGTCATTGATGTCTTCTGTTATTAGAATATGATTGAACGAATGTGATGAGGCCGAGTGATTCGCTTGGGGACTAGCAATAGTCTCTGAGTGCCGACCACGCCAAGGGTACCTTCCCGAGACATAACAAATTTAGTATAAAAACACAGAGTTCAAGAGTCCTAGAGAGTCTATGAAGCCGTGTCCAGTAGAGTCTTGTTTATGGGTGTGTTATGCACTACACTTTTATAAGCAGATAGGACATTAGGAATTGTTACACTTCCTAGTATTTTGAGTTCGTGCAATGGAGTTAAAACTGTACTAAACTCTTCTCTAACTCGTGTGTTACACGCTTGCAGATCATGCCTTCAAAATGTGTCATGACCCAGAGAAATGCTTCATCCAATAATTCTTAGAATACAACTTCAGAGGTGCCTCCTTAGATGGAGACAAAGGGTAAAGGTCGACTTGCTAGAGGCGCTGGGACTCCTCAGCCACCTGCTAACTCGCCTGCTCCTACCATAGAGGTTGATTTTAGAAGAGCTATCACTATGCTCACCCAACTAGTAGCCGGCCAAAGTGGGAGTCAGAGTTCACAAGCTGCTAGTTCTAGCTCCCAAGAGCCAACTGCTGTGACGAGACTTAGAGACTTTCTGAGGATGCACTCACAAGTTTTCAGAAGATCAAAGATTGAGGAAGACATCTAGAACTTTATTGATAAGATATGGAAAGTGTTGAAAGCTATGCATGCGACTGAGACAGAGGGAGTTGAACTTGCTTCCTATAAACTCAAGGATGTGGAAAATGTCTTGGTACACTCAATGGGTAGAAAGCTGAGGTAAGGATCCTAAGCTTGCTATTTGGGATGACTTTGAGGGTGCCTTTCTTGATCGCTTCTTTCCACGAGAGTTGAGTGAAGCGAAGATGGAGGAGTTCGTCAACTTGAAGGAGGAGTGGATAACTGTTAAAGAATATAGCCTTATGTTCATACAACTATCTAGGTATACTTCAGAGATGTCTATGACATGAGAATGAGATAATTTGTATATGATTTGGGCAAATAAGTGAAAAAGGAGTGCAAAGCGACATTGCTAATTTCAGAAATGGAAATCTCTAGGCTTATTGTCTATGCGTAATAACTTGAGGGTACAAGAAGAGAGATATAGAGGAGCACTTGAGCAAAAAGGCGAAGTCAGCAGGGCATGCGCCTAGCCAGTATAAGCAAGGTAAGGGGGACAAGTCCTATTTTTAGAAGAGGTCTTCGAACTATCCACCATCCACAGCAAGTGCAGCAGCTCCATGTAACATGTAAGATAAGAAATCTTAGGGCTATCACAATTATATAGCTCAGGGATATAGATCCCAAGCTAGTGTGACTCAAGGTTTGAGGGGGAAACCACCATGCAAAAAGTGTGGTAAACTCTATTTAGGTGTGTGTCGTAAGGAAACAAATGATTGCTATAGGTGCGGACAGATTGGTCACTTTCCAGATGAGTGTTCAATGAGGAGGAAGGGTGATGGAGGCATTAAAGCTCAGTTTTTGGCAGCACCACAAAGAGGTGCCATAACTAATATGACTAGGGGCAAAACCTGTTTGTATACGATGGGAAATCAATAGGATCAGGAAGTTGTACCAAATGTTGTCATGGCTATGCTTCGAGTCATTTCATATGATGTGTACGTCTTTCTTGACCCATGTGCCACTTTATAATTTATAACTCCTTTTTTGGCTAGTAAGTTTGAGATTTTTCCTGAATGTCTTCTTGAGCCCTTCAGTGTTTTTACTCCTACTGGTGAGTCCATTATAGCTGAAAGGATATATGGAGAATGCATGATGTTTATTTATCATAAAGATACTTTTGCAGAGTTGAGTTAGAGATGATTGACTTTAATGTGATTCTTGGCATGGATTGGCTACATGCCTGTTATTCCTCAGTTGATTGTAGAACTCGAACTATCAAATTCTTGTTTCCAAATGAGTGTCATAGAGTGGAAGCGTGATTCTATTATGCTTAAGGGTAAGTTTATTTCCTATCTTAAGGACATAAAGCTAATCTAAAAAGGATGTATCTATCATCTCGTAAGAGTTAAGGATGATGATGTAGAGTCTCAATCTTTTCGAGTTAGTTCCAGTTGTTAATGAGTTTCCGGATGTCTTCCCTGATGATTTGCTCAGAGTCCCCCTGATAGGGAGATCGACTTTGGGATTGATATTCTCCCCGATTCTCAGCCTATCTCCATTCTTCCCTATAGAATGGCTCCTACCGAGTTGAAAACACTGAAACAACAATTGTAAGATTTCTTAGATAAAGGATTTATTGGGTCAAGTGTCTCACCATAGGGTGCTCTGGTCCTGTTCGTGTGAAAGAAGGATGGCTTCCTTAGGATGTGTATAGATTACTGGCAGTTGAATAAGGTGACCATTAAGAACAAATATCCCCTTCCTAGGATTGGTCACTTGTTCGACCAACTTCAAGGTGTCGCTGTTTTCTCTAAGATAGACCTTAGATCAGGATATCACGAGTTGAAAGTGACCAAATGTGACATCCTAAAGATGGTTTTTCGGATCGATATGGCCATTTTGAGTTTCTTGTAATGTCCTTCGAATTGACAAACTCTCTTGTTGCTTTCATGGACTTAATGAACAGAGTTTTCAAAAGTAACTTGATATGTTTGTGATTGTGTTCATCGATGATATATTGGTATACTCAGGGATGAGGAAAAGCATGCTAACCACCTCTTAATTATTCTTTAGACCCTCAAATAAGGAGTTGTATGCCAAATTTTCAAAATGTGAGTTTTGGCTTAAATTGGTGTCAGTGTTTGGCCATGTTGTCTCGCGTCGGTATTCAAGTGGATATGCAGAAGATTGATGCAATTAAGAACTGGCCTACACCCATCTCTCCAAGTGACATAATGAGTTTTTTCGGTTTAGCTGGTTACTATTGTAGATTTGTTGAGGGATTCTCTTCTTTATCCTTGCCATTTACTAAGCCGACTCAAAAGAAAGCTAAGTTCTAATAGTCCAGCGAGTGTGAGAAGAGTTTTCAGGAATTGAAAACCAGATTAACGACTGCACCATTATTGACTCCACGTGAAAGGACTGGTGAATTTTTGATTTATTGTGATGCTTCTAGAGTGGGATTGGGAGGTGTTCTGATGCAGAGATGTAAGGTCATTGCCTATTCTTTTAGGAAACTTAAGAAACATCAGAGGAACTATCCAACTCATGACATAGAATTGGCTGCGGTGGTGTTTACAGTCAAGATATGGCACCACTACTTATATAGATTACATGTTGATGTATTCATAGACCATAAAATCCTGCAATATGTATTCACCCAGAAAGAGTTTAACTTGAGGCAGAGGAGATGGCTTGAGTTGCTCAAAGACTACAACATGATCATCCTCTACCACGCAGGTAAAGATAATGTGGTTGCTGATGCTCTTAGTGGGTTGTCTATGGGAAGCAATGTTCATGTGGAAGGAGAGAAGAAAGAGTTAACCAAAGAGGTGAACAGACTAGCACGATTGGGAGTTCAACTAGATGAATCTGGCGAAGGTGGAATACTTGCACATAATGAGGCTATATCACTCCTTGTAATAAAGGTAAAGGAGAAGCAAGATCAAGATCCCATCTTACTCTAATTGAAGGCAAATGTGCATAAGAAGAAAGTGATGACATTCGTCAAAGGCGGAGATGGGGTATTGAGATACCAAAGTAGATTGTGTGTTCCAGATGTTGATAGTATTCGTGAAAGGATCATGTAAGAAGCTCATGAAATCTAGATATTTCATCCATCTAAGGTCTATCAAAGTGTACCATGACTTGAGAGAAGTCTACTGGTGGAGTGGAATGAAGAAAGGCATTGCGAGTTTGTTTCCAAGTGTTCGAATTGCCCACAAGTTAAAATTTAGCACCAAGGTCATGTGGAGTAGCTCAGAATTTTAAGGTTCCAGAGTGGAAATAGGAGATGAATAACATGGACTTCTTCACAGGCTTACCAAGGTCCCGCAGACAGCATGATTTAATTTGGATAATAGTTGATCGGATGACAAAATATGCACACTTCTTAGCGTAAAAATGACAGACATTGTAGAGGATAACGCCTAGTTATACATAAAGGAGATTGTCATATTGCATGGACTTCCTTTGTCCATCATATCAGATAGAGGGGCTCAGTTCACTACCCGATTCTGGAAGTCCTTTCAGAAAGGTTTGGGTTCAAAGGTGAACCTTAGTGCTGCTTTCCACCCTTAGACTGATGGTCAAGCCAAGCAGACAATACAAACTTTAGAGACTTTCTGAGGATGCACTCACAAGTTTTCACAAGGTCAAAGATTGAGGAAGACCTCTAGAACTTTATTGATAAGATGTTGAAAGTGTTGAAAGCGATGCGTGCGACTAAGACAGAGGGAGTTGAACTTGCTTCCTATCAACTCAAGGATGTGGAAAATTTCTTGGTACACTCAATGGGTAGAAAGCTGAGGTGAGGATCCTGAGCCTGCTATTTGGGATGATGTTGAGGGTGCCTTTCTTGATCACTTCTTTTCACGAGAGTTGAGGAAGTGAAGATGGAGGAGTTCATCACTTGAAGGAGGAGGGGATGACTATTAAAGAATATAGCCTTATGTTCATACAACTATCTTGGTATACTCCAGAGATGTCTATGACATGAGATCCAGAACGAGATAATTTGTATACGACTTGAGCAAACATGTGAAAAAGGAGTGCAAAGCGACATTGCTGATTTCGGACATGGACATCTCTAGGCTTATGGTCTATGCTCAATAACTTGAGGGGACAATAAGAGAGATAAAGAGGAGAACTTGAGAAAAAAGGCTAAGTCAGCAGGGCATGCACCTAGCCAGCATAAGCAAGGTAAGGGGGACAAGTCCTATTTTCAGAAGAGGTCTTTGAACTATCCACCATCCTCAGCAAGTGCAACAGCTCCGAGTAACAGGTATGATAAGAAATCTCAAGGCTATCAAATTATAGAGCTCAGGCATATAGATCCCAAGCTAGTGTGACTCAAGGTTCGAGGGGGAAACCACCATGTGGCAAGTGTGGTAAACTCTATTTAGGTGAGTGCCGTGAGGCCCCAATGCTTGATAGAGGTGAGGACAGACTGATCACTTTCCAGATGAGTGCTCAATGAGGAGGAAGGGTGATAGAGGTATTAAAGCTCAGTTTTTTGGCAGCACCACAAAGAGGTGCCACAACTAATATGACTGGGGGTACAAACTATCTGTATGCAATGGAAAATCATTAGGATCAGGAAGTTGTACCAAATGTTGTCACGGGTATGCTTTGAGTCTTTTCATATGATGTGTGTGTCTTTCTTGACCCATGCGCCACTTTATAATTTATAACTCTATATTTGGCTAGTAAGTTTGAGATTTTTCTTGAATGTCTTCTTGAGCCCTTCGGTGTTTCTTCTCCTACTGGTGAGTCCATTATAGCTGAAAGGATATATGGAGAATACACGATGTTTATTTATCATAGAGATACTTTTGCAGACTTAGTTGAATTAGAGATGATTGATTTTAATGTGATTCTTGGCATGGATTGGCTATATGCTTGTTATTCCTTGGTTGATTGTAGAACCCGAACTGTCAAATTCTTGTTTCCAAATGAGTGTCATAGAGTAGAAGCATGATTCTATTGCGCCTAAGAGTAAGCTTATTTCTAATCTTAAGGATAGAAAGCTAATCTCAAAGGGATATATCTATCACCTCGTGTGAGTTAAGAATGATGATGTAGAGTCTCAACCTTTTTGAGTTATTTCCTGTTGTCAATGAGTTTCCTGATGTCTTCCTTAATGATTTGCTTGGAGTCCCTCTTGATATAGACTTTGGGATTGATATTCTCCTCGATTCTCAGCCTATCTCTATTCTGCCCTATGGAATTGCTCCTACCGAGTTAAAAGAACTAAAAGAGAAATTGTAAGATCTCTTGGATAAGGGATTTATTGGGCAAGTGTCTCACTATAGGGTGCTCCGGTCCTATTCGTGTGAAAGAATAATGGCTCCCTTAGGATGTATATAGATTATTGGCAGTTGAATAAGGTAACAATTAAGAACAAATATCCCCTTTCGAGGATTGATGACTTATTCAACCAACTTGAAGGTGCCACTATTTTCTCTAAGATAGACCTTAGATCAGGCTATCACAAGTTAAAAGTGACCGAATGTAACATCCCGAAGACGACTTTTTGGATTGATATGTTTATTTTGAGTATCTAGTAATGTCCTTCAAATTGATAAACTCTCTTGTCGCTTTCATGGACTTAATGAACATAGTTTTCAGAAGTTCCTTGATATGTTCATAATTGTATTCATCGATGATATATTGGTGTATTTAGGGATGAGGAAGATCATGCTGGCCACCTCTTGATTATTCTTTAGACCTCAACTAAGGAGTTGTATGACAAATTTTCAAAATGTGAGTTCTGGCTTAAATTGGTGTCAGTTTTTGGCCATGTTGTCTAGGGTGATAGATTCAAGTGGATAAGCAGAAGATTGATGCAGTTAAGAACTGGCCTAGATCCATCTCTCCAAGTGATATAAGGAGTTTTTTGGGTTTAACTTGTTACTATTGTAGATTTGTTGAGGGATTTTCTTCTTTATCCTCGACATTTACTAAGCCGACTCAAAAGAAAGCTAAGTTTCAGTGGTCCGACGAGTGTGAGAAGAGTTTTTAGGAATTGAAAACCACATTAATGATTGCACCATTATTGACTCTACCTGAAAGGATTGATGATTTTATGATCTATTGTGATGCTTCTAGAGTAGGATTGGGAGGTGTTCTGATGCAGAGATGTAAGGTCATTGCCTATGCTTCTAGGCAACTTAAGAAAGATGAGAGGAACTATCCAACTCACGATTTAGAATTGGCTGCGGTGATGTTTGCAGTCAAGATATGGCACCACTATTTATATCGATTGCATGTTAATGTATTCATAGACCATAAAAGCCTGCAATATGTATTCACCCAGAAAGAACTTAACTTGATGCAGAGGAGATGGCTCGAGTTGCTCAAAGACTACAACATGAGCATCCTCTACCACGCAGGTAAAGATAATGTGGTTGCTGATGCTCTTAGCAGGTTGTCTATGGGAAGCAATGTTCATGTGAAAGGATAGAAGAAAGAGTTAGCCAAAGAGGTGCACAGACTAGCGCTATTGGGAGTTCAACTAGATGAATCTGGTGAAGGTGGAATACTTGTGCATAATGGGCTATATCACTCCTTATAATAGAGGTAAAGGAGAAGCAAGATTAAGATCCCATCTTTCTGCAATTGAAGGAAGATGTGCATAAGCAGAAAGTGATGGCATTCGTCAAAGGCGGAGATGGGGTATTGAGATACCAAAGTAGATTGTGCGTTCCAGATGTTGATAGTATTCGAGAAAGGATCATTTAAGAAGCTCATAAATCCAGATATTCCATCCATCCAAGGTCCATCAAAGTGCACTATGACTTGAGAGAAGTCTACTGGTGGAGTGGAATGAAGAAAGGCATTGTTGAGTTCGTTTCCAAGTGTTCGAATTGCCCAAAAGTTAAAGTTGAGCACCAAGGCCATGTGGAGTAGCTCAGAATTTTGAGGTTCCAGAGTGGAAATAGGAGATGCGTAACAGGGACTTCGTCACAAGCTTATCAAGGTCCCACAGACAGCATGATTCATTTTGGATAAAAGTTGATCGGATGGCAAAATCTGCACACTTCTTAGCAGTAAAGACGACAGACATTATAGAGGATTACTCCTAGTTATACATAAAGGAGATCGTCGGATTTCTTGGAGTTCCTTTGTCCATCATATCAGATAGATGGGCTCAGTTCACTGCCCAATTCTGGAAGTCCTTTCAGAAAGGCTTGGGTTCAAAGGTGAACCTTAGTGCTGCTTTCCACCCTCAGACTGATGGTTAGACCGAGCACAGAATACAAACTTTGGAGGATATATTGAGGGATTGCATCATTTACTTTAAAGGTAATTGAGATGACACTTGCCTCAGATTGAGTTTTCCTATAACAACTTCTTTTATTTGAGCATCCAAATGGCTCTTTATGAGGCCCTTTATAGGAGGAGATGTAGATCACCAATTGGATAGTTTGAGGTAGGTGAAGCAAGATTGATTGGGCCTGACTTGGTACATCAGGCTATTGAGAAGATAAATATTATCCAAGAGAAATTGAGAACTACACAGATTGATCAGAAGTCCTTCACTGATGTTAGAAGAAGAGATTTGGAGTCTGAGGTCAACAATTGGTTGTATCTGAAAGTGTCACCGATGAAGGGTGTAATGAGATTTGGGAAGAAGGAAAAGTTGAGTTCTTGATTCACTGGTCCCAACCAAATGGTGAAGAGAGTAGGACATAGCTATGAGTTGGAGCTACCACCAGAGTTGGCAGCCATCCTTCCGGTCTTTCACATTTCTATGCTTAAGAAGTGTTTGGGAGATCCTTCCTTAGTTGCTCCTATTGAAGCATTGGAGTGAAGAATAATTTGAGTTATGAAGAAGCTCTAGTCCAAATCCTTGATCGTCCAATTTGCAAGTTGAGAACTAAAGAGGTTGCATTTGTAAAAGTGTTATGGAGAAGTTAGTCCAATAAAGAGGCTACATGGGCATCTGAAGAGGATATGAAGGCTAGATACCAGCAGCTATTCGTGCCTTCTAATGATGAAATCAATGGTAATAATTCATTTCTACTTTTTGTATTACCTTTCCATTATACAGTTGAGTTCTTATCTCTGAGTTAACATTCTTATTGAGCCTATGAGTACTTGAGTAGGCATGTATTAAATTGTATTCGTGCCTAATGATGATGTTAGAGGTAGTCTTTCAATTCTAAATCTGACTTGAGGTTGATTTCCGAAGTACGAATATCTGAGTATTTGAGTTCCTACTTGATAGGTCTCCTAGTTGCTTATCATTCGAGGAAGAATGATCAAAAGGGGGAGATATTGTGACACTCTATAGCTCTATCCTCACATGACCTATGTTCAAGCCTCATTCTTAAATTTGAGAAGTGTATTAGGGTCATAAGAGACCTCTAGTACTTAGTTGAGTTCAAAACTTTCCTATAAATTGAGTTTCTAGCATTGGATTTTGCAAGAGTCAACTTTAAATGCTTATAACTCTTATCAGATAAAGAATTAGATGTCCCATGACCTATCAAATGAAAGCCCTTTGAATTAGCTTTTCAACGCAATTAGTTTCACCTCATTTGGAGTTCGGAGTCAAATATTATGGTCGTTTTACTGAAGACTGCCAGAGCAGAGTGATATTACAAAACCTCTTTATGGACCATAAATTGAAGTACGACATGTATGCTCATTTGTGGAACAAAGTCCTGAAACTTCAATTTTTGATTCTAGACTTTTCGAACCCATCTAGGGGTCATAGAATATTCTAGCGGCCATAAAATGGGCTCTTAAAGGTGAACCAAAAAACCCAAAAATGGGCCAAAACTTTACTGAAGGGTCCCTATAGGCCGTGGAACTTTCTACGGGCCATAAATGGGCCCACAGATGACGTTTGGAAGCTTTTTAAAAAAAGTTATTTTGGACTTTTCCCACCCTATCAAAGCCTAAGATTGATGTTTTTACACCTAGATAAAGCCCTAAATATGTCAGTCTAACACTTTTATGCTAAAACACTCTCTCAAAATGTAGAAGTAAGGTTTTTGTCACGCCTCAGGAGGATACCATGGATGTGACTGATGCTCAAATACTATTGCTAGTCCTCGAGCAAACCACTCGGTCTCATCGTCACCTCTTTCTCAATAGCGGAATAATACTCAATGATAACATCAAATAAAAGGCAGAATTATTATAAATAGTTTCTCAAAATAGTTCAATACTGAAGTTAAAATACTTAATAAATGCTCCAAGTACATAGACAACATGATAGCGCAGGATGGTCGCACAGGATAATTCAAATAACAACAAATTTTTTTAAAAGAATTATTTATCCTTTTTTTTAAATTTTATATTTATGATTACACTTTGTTATATATGAATGAAATACATACTAAAATTAGCTAAAAAATTTAAAATATGTGTGAAAGTAAAAAAAAATGCGGAGTTTGCCTAAAATTTTCTAATACTAAATATTTATGCAAAAAAATTATGACAAATATTTGTGCAAAAAAAAAAAGAAGTAGGCATTCGACCATGAAATATATAAATATAATTAAAAATTTTAAAGTTGAAGTTGAAATTGAGTTTGATCATACTTTTTTAAGGAACTTAAACCTATAAATTCAAAAACTCTCACAACCTTCAACTTTTTGTCAAAAGTGTAATGACCCTAAGTTTAGGAGTTGAGTGCAGAAAATTTGGCCTAAAAATGACCTGAAGTCTAGTTTACGGCGTGACTTATGCCCTGTAAGTGGAGATATGGCCCATAGGTTCTATTCTTAAAAATAAGACTTGAGGAAGGGGAAAAGTTTCCAAGTGTGGGGTAACCCACGAACCAAGTGATGGTTGTAGGAGGAGTCGTGAGTGAGACCATCGGACATGAAGAAAATTTAGACATTTCTGAATGATGTACTACAAATTATCAGATGACCCGTAAAATAGGATATGGCCTGTGAGATTCATCATGTTATATGACCAAGAATAAGATGAAGAAATGGCTAAGTGTGGGAGGACTAATAGTCCACCTATGGTCCGTAAAGGATTGTACAGCCAACCAATAACATTGTTACATAGCATTTGTTCCAACAAAGTTGGTTTTCAAGAAA
Source organism: Solanum clarkiae (assembly GCA_011800125.2). Lineage (NCBI taxonomy): Eukaryota > Viridiplantae > Streptophyta > Magnoliopsida > Solanales > Solanaceae > Solanum > Solanum clarkiae. The sequence goes on from JAABOM020028699.1 coordinate 15,074, forward strand.
TTTGAGATGTGTATCAGATGAAGGAACTTACAACATATGGACTGACTTACTATCTGTAATAGGAGTCTCGTAGATCGATTCTGAAAGTTTTAATAAGGGGTAATTTTATCATTTTTGTTATTTTTATTTCTAAACTATGTCATTTTAGGGACGAAAAAGGGAACCTATCTCAGCGTTTAAGCACTAGAATCACCCCTCATTCTCTTATTCTTTCAATTCCCAATTCCTAAGGCAAGAAGCTCTCAAGAACAAGGCTAGGGTTTCCAAGGTTTCTTCCCTAAAGGTAATTTCATTTCTCTCTAGTTTATCCAAGTATGTTAGTTGATTTATGGATATCCTCCCACGTATAAAGTTTCCTATTAAGTACTTTACCTTTTCTTTAAGTTCCTCAAGTCAATGTGCATACTTATGATGATTTTATGATATTTATGTTATTATATTAGTTATGTAAATACATGTATATTTGAAGAATGATTTTGATTTCATGATGGCTTCTGATGTGATAAAGGTTGGGCGTTTTCAATGTTCCTTTTAAAGAGAAATTTCCATATGACTTGTGTGATTTATTATTGTTCTATGATAAAACTAAGTGCACTTAACTTAGGTAGAGTTTTCTATGATTTATGATGATGATTAGAGCATCAATGAAGAGCTTCAGAGTTAACTTTATCAAAGATATAAGCATGATGTTAATTATCCTAAAAGATGTTTAAGAAAGATTCTTAAGTTTCGAGCTACTCTTGTTGGTTGCTACTTATGATTCTAAGAATATATTTTAAAGATTCCGTGGGATGACTTAGTACCACGAGTACTAGAGATTAGGACTCATTTCTTTAGCTGAGGCATGATCTCGTGAAGCTAAATCGCAATGTCCCTAACAATGTGTCACCATAGGAGCCTTTGTAGGCTAGTCTAGTGGATCCACGTAGGTCAAATATTATGAAAGATGCAATTGCAAAGTTACTAAGTTTGGATATCTACCTTGGCAAGTATATTCCCCTTTTCCCATTGGAAGGAGTGCATTGACTATTTTCCAATAAAAGGAGTTCACTGGATTCCATATATTAGCTCTCATTGTCTTACTGCCGGTTAAGGTCTATTCCCACAAGCTTATGATTTCATGTTATGTTTTCATTATATGTGCTTTTTTATGCATTGTGTCATATTGATCTTGAGTCATATTCCTTGTGCAGGTTTAAACTTACTTTATGTATCTTTTATCATATGTATCCTTATATGTTATGCTTAATAAAGATGGCATTACAACTTCATCCATGCATTGCATCTCACATATATAGTACATTCAAACGTAGTAACACATATTTTGCCTGCATGATTTAACCATGTAGGGACAGACACTCCTTCACCCGCTCGTGGCTAGTACTCGACGTCCAATACTATCTTGTTTACTTGTGGTGAGACACTAGTTTGGGACTTCTCCAACTTTTCCTTCTATTTTGTATCTTTGCTTTATTAAAGATAATGTATTTATAGCCCTTCTGAAGTTTTTACGTTCTATGTTGCACTGTTTTAGACTTTTTTCTATTTGATGGAGATCCACCGATACTAATCCTATCGGCTTATGATGTAGTTGATATAAATATGGACAAACAAATGATTGTAGTATTCCCATAGCTTTTTAACGTTGCTTCATTGGTGAAATTGGCCCCTATCTCATTTCCCTTATATTTTTCACAATTTAATTTTATTAAATAGCTACAAATGCTTAAGATGTTTGAGGTGGCTTCGGTGAGGTGCCTTCGGGTATGTCATTTGGCGTGTTAAGACTACGCTCCTAGGTTGGGTCGTTACAAAAATACCAAACAAAGTCACACAAATAAATTTAATAAAACTCTGGGCTGCTATAGAAAAGGATAAAATGATAATTTTTCAAAAGTTTTTGAACATGACCATCAGGATCATTTTAAAAAAAATATTTTTTATATTAGTTAAATGAAAGATTAAGGACTATTGTGAGATATAATTTTTATACAGTCAAATCAATAACATTATCATGCATTTAGTATTTTACTTTTAAAAGTTTTGTTTGACAAGTCAACACATTTTAATGAAATATAATTTTTATAGTTAATTCAAATAGATTTTATTTGACAGGTTAATAAATTTTAATAAAATTTATACATGTTCTTTAAATATTTTAATACACATCAAGAAAGGAATTTGGGCCAATCTGAGGTGGGGGTGGGAGCGAGAGATAGTCTTCATTTATTCATATGAAAAATTATAATTTATTAATATCTTGAAACATAAGATTAACTAAAATTACATTATTTTTTGATAATGTATCACATATTTAATATCAACACATTGCCAATTCAATTATATAATAAAGTTATTTTAATTGACATCTTCATCTTGCAAATTTTGTTAGTTAAACATTATCAAATAATTAATGATATTTAAGTTTATTTTAAAATATCATCACTTTGAATTTGGGTAAAATTGTGCAATCGATTTTGAGTAGAATTAGGCACTTGGACATTCTCATAATTGATGCAACTTTTATATTTGATGAATAACAATTATAGTA
>JAABOM020028747.1:0-55957 GCA_011800125.2 Solanum clarkiae
ATCACTGTGCAGTAAATTTCTCAATATATAAGACTCACATGTAAAATCAACTTTAAATCATGCAATATTAATTAAAATAGGGTTTAGGAACCATGGGTTTAAGGACCTAATGGTTAAACACAACATACCTTAGGTCTAGAGTTACTTGGAATTGAGATTGGGAAGAATGGAGGCTTGGAGATGATCTTGGAGTCCAATCTTTTTCTTAGGTTTCCTTGAAATTGAATTGGGGCTTGATGGAGTCTTTTGAGAGAATTGAGAGTATATTTGAGATGAGAGCCATGAGTGTGATACTTTGGAACCTTCTTTAGGTCTTTTAGGAAGGTTAAGATAGCATTGGAAATTTAAAAAGGGCATTAGAGTAATTGGCATTTACAAAAATGCCATTAGTGAACGGAAAGAAAATTGGCAAAGTGTCAACTCAGTGGAGACTTCACTGGCCATGTGGTACTCCACGGGTCGTGTGGAGTGCCCGTGAGACAAGACTTAGATAGAAAAATGGAATTGAAACACTTGAGAAAAGTTAGCGTTGATGTCACTTTGACGGCCACTTTCACGGACCGTGTAGTGTTACACGAACCGTTTACTTGTCCATCCCACCTCACTTGGACAAAAAAATGTTGCATGCCAGCACTCTTCCAGGTGCCTCAGCCCGTACCCCTTTACACGAGCCGTACAAGGCAGTCGTGGCCCATACCTTAGCTTCCAATGCCACCCATGTCTAGCCAAGCCTCCTTAAACACCTCCACGCCCCTCCTCACGACCAGTGGTGAGTCACACGACCTACTCCACTGGTAGTAGACCAAAACTTAGCCTCACCATGCCATTTTCCAGCCCCAAACATTTCCCACGACCCGTACAAGGCCATACTGCCCGTACGGGTGCCCGTGGGGGTTCACTGCACGGGAGGGTCTCACGAAAATGGTCAGAACTCCTTCATCCGACATCAGAATGAGGTTAAACCAATTGCAAAGCTAACTCAAAGGGATTTCATTTGACATGTTGTGGGCCACCCAATTCTAAATATGATAAGAGTAATGCTTGTTTAATGTTGACCCTTGCATGAACCATCACCCAAAACTCAACTCTTAGAGAAGTCTTGGACTCGTTAAGTACTAGGAGTCTCCCATGAACCTAATACACCCTAAACCTGGCTAAATGAGGCTCGAAACATGGATATATAAGAGCATTGAGTTATGGGGTGTCACATAAGTTGCCGGTAGTCAATTCACATTCTAAGGGATCCATCCTTCTTCTTCACAAACAACACCGGTGCATCCCAAGGTGATTGGCTAGGCCTAATAAAAACCTTCTCCAATAAGTCCCTCAATTTCTCCTTCAACTCCTTTAACATCACCAGGGATACAGTAATGGGTAATAGAAATGGGTTGATATTGGGAAGGAGGTCCATACCAAAGTCTATTTCCCTTTCGGGAGAAGCACCAGGAAGGTCACTAGGAAAGACATCAAGGAGCTCATTTACCATCGGAACCAACTCTATATAAAGGACTTTTGACTCAACATCCCTAACCCTCAAAAGATGATAGAGACACCCCTTTGAGATAAACTTTTGGGCTATGCAAGAGATAAACCTACCCTTGACCACCACATTGTGACTCTCCCACTCAAGGGCGGGATTGTTTGGGAACTGGAATTTGACCCTACGGGTTCTACAATCAATAAAGGCATAATATGCATGCAACCAATCCACCCTAAGAATGACATCAAAATCCACCATATCCAACTCAACAAGATCACAAGACAGTATTTTTTGCAAGATGCAAACAAGGCAATTTCGACCTTTCTAGCAACAACAGATGCACCAATAGGAGTAGACACCTCATATGACTCACACAACAATTCGGGCTCAAAATGAAACATTTTGGCAACAAAAAGTGTAACAAAAGAGAGAGTAGCACCTAGGTCTATCAATGCATACACATCAAAATCAAAGACTTTTAACATACCGATGACGACATTAGGCACCTCATGAACCCCTTGTTTCCCTTAGGTTGCATAGAACTTATTGTGCCTTGGGGCACTACCTTTTTGACCTCCTCTCCCTAAAGGAACCGCGTTAGCATCCCGACCTTGTGAAAAAACATCTTTATCCTTGTTGCAATTATGTGGACAATCCATTGCCTTATACACCACTTCCACACAACTATAATAAGAACTAGTATACCTCAAGCATGGGCCACTGTGACCCTTAACAATATTTTGGACACATAGCATCAGGCACCACACCACTATCACCTTTTTCCCTTGGGTAGTCATTGACAAACCTTCCATTAGAGGTATGAGAAGACCCTTGGCCTTGATGAAACTGGCCACCCTTAGACTTTGGAACCTCCCATCAAAACGGGCCCTCTTGGCCTCATTACCCCTCCTCTTTCTCAACTTATCCCCTTCTAATTGTTTGGCATATGTCATTAGGAGGGACAAGTCCATGTTACTAATGAACATAGCGGCCCGGAACTCCTCATTCACCAAATTGGATACACCTATCATGAGCTTGTTCATCTTAGACCTCGGGTTGGCAATCAAGTGTGGAGCAGATTTAGAGAGTTGGTTGAACTTGAGGGCATACTCCGCGATCCTTACTTCAAATTCATGAACTTCATCATTTTGGACTCCCTAAGCTTAAGAGGGAAGAACCAGTTGAGGAAAGCCGCCTTAAGCTCCTCCGAAACAATCATAGGGTTGATCCCCTTCTTCTCCTTCCATTGAGTATACCATATTTAGGCCACCCCCTTGAGTTGGTATGCCACCAACTCTACCTTCTCTTCCGATCTCACCCCCATAATAGCTAACACTTTATACACCTCATCAATAAATTCTTGAGGGTTCTCATCCACTTTACACCCATAGAACTTCGGTGGGTTTATTCTCATAAACTCCCTCATATAAGATGCCAGAGTGGAAGCATGAGAGGCTTGGGTCCCTTGGTTGACTTGATTAGCTATGGCTTGAGCTAGCAAGGTGAGAGCATCCAGAGCTCTCTATGAGTCGGTTGTTCCTCGGGTTGTGCGGGCTCTTCTTACTCTTGGGTTAAGCATGATCTAAAAATGGCAAATAATATTCGTTGGAGAGGAAACCTTACCTAAATAAAATGACCCCAAAAAGTGCTCAAAAATGTGCCTCAAAAGTGCTCAAAATCGTAATTTTCATATATGTCAAAATCCATGCATAATATCAAAAATCCGACTTCATATTTTTTGTTCGGGGGATCAAGTTGTGTGGCTGATGGGTCTAACTCTGATTTTAGAGCAAACAAATCATAATTTCATTTTCCCAAAAATCAAATTCCAGTGAGGTTTCCACGCCCCCGGCGCGACGCGCCAAAGGGGTGCCTCAGTGTAAATTTTATCCAGTTTTTTTATCTCAGTCCAAGACTTTTAGGTCTTGGGCCTAAGTGTTCCCAAACATGAGAATACCTATACTTAGTTTCATTTCACCCTCATATCATTCAAGACATCCCAAAATACTCTCTCAAACACTTAGCCAAATATTTCACTCCTAAATTCAAGTTTCTAAACTCATCCGGATCTCAAGGTTCTTATTCAAGCTTCAAGTCTCCATCTCCAATATTCTTCAAGGATTCTCCAAAGTCAAGGTATGGGGGTTTCTTTCACGGGTTCCTTTCACACATTGTAACCAAGCTCTTTTTTTACCTAAAATTGCATGATTTAAAGTTGATTTACTCATGGGTCTTATCTATTATAAATTTCACTGCACACTATGTTGGAGTTTCATGAAATTATGGTTGTTTAGGCATGTTTTAAGCTATGAATCTAAGGTCTATTATGAGATTTGATGATGGGCTTTGATGTGTATTACTTGAGGGTGTTATCAAGTCTCTACTGATGATTCTACATTGAATTTTGTAGCATGATTCCACTCTCAAAATGCATGGTTTTACACTAGCACTATACACCCCCAAGTGTTTGATAAAATGTTTGGATTATGATTTTTTAAGGAACTAAAGGTTGAATGTATGTCTTATGAGTTGAATGACTATATGATAATGAATGGAATGTATTTATATGATATTTCTCTATGGTGTAGGGAAAATGACCAAACCTCACTCGGGGGATTGTAGACCGAGGTAACCTTGTTGAGGGGTTTGTACCTCGATCGTCTCTCTCAGGAGGTGGCAGTCCCATGCAACCATGTCGAGGGGTTTGTACCTTGATAACCATGTTGGGGGGGTTTATACCTCATCAACCACATAAAGGGGCTTTTACCTCATGCATCTCTCTAAGGAGGTGGTAGGCCTTGGATATTCACTAATACGGTCTCTCCTTACACATGTATTATGTTCTATATAAGCATGGTTTTACTTCAAGCATCATTCATATATGCCATATTGCTATATACTTACTCGTTGCCTATGTTATGCATCTTGCTTATGGTGCTTATCACTTGTTGCATTGCATCTTACATACATAGTACATTCAAATGTACTAACGCATACTCTATGCCTACATGATGTCACTATGTAGGAACCAGAGCCCTACTTGAGCATCCCCATCCACGTGGCTAGTAAGACTTCACTCAAGCTTGTTGGTGAGTCCTCCATTCTGGGGACGTTGCTAATTGTCTCATGCTATGTTCTAAGACTACCTTTCTTTTATGTAAATGTTGACTATGAGGGTGGGCCCCATTGCTTGTCTTAGCCCCACTCTTATCTATGTAGTAGAGGTGTTATTGGACATGTCATGTGTAATGTCATATGCTTTGACACTCTCTTAACTCTCATTGTTTATTATATGAAAGAGGTCCCTAAATCCAATTATTCTTATTTACTATCTCTTGTTATTATTTTATTGCTGCCGCAACCAAGGATGTGCAATGATACATTAAAAGGCTTGCTAGGGGTCCCTTCAGGCTCCCCTTGCATCGTGTCACGTCTAGGCCCTAGGCTTGGGTCGTGACAAACTTAGTATCAGAGAACTAGGTTGTAGGATCCTCGGAGTCCAACACACCATGTCGATTAGAGTTTTATTCATGGTTGTGTTATGCACCACAGCTATGAGTAAGAGGCTTTGAGGCATTTAGGAAATATTTCCCTTCTTCTTACTCTATATCTTTCTATGAAAGCTGAGGTAAGGTTTCCCCTCTAATGATTATCCTTTGGTATGCGAAATCATGCCTAACACAAGAGGGAGAAGAGCTCGCACACTCGAGGGCAACTGACTAATGGAGAGCTTCAGGATGCTCTCACTTTGCTTGACAAGTTGTGGCTAACCAAGACAACCAAGGGACCCAAGCCCCTCATGCTTCCATATCGGCATCTCGGGTGAAAGATTTCATGAGGATGAATCTCTTGAAATTCCATGGGTCAAAGGTGCATGAGGACCCTTAAGAGTTCATTGATGAGGTCTACGAGATTTTGGCTATCATGGGTGTGAGGTCAGAGGATAAGGCGGAGTTGACGGCCTACTAACTCAAAGAAGTAGCACAATTATGGTATAATCAATGGAAAGAGAAGAAGGGGGTCAACAATGTGGTACTTTGGGAGGAGTTCAAGGCGGCTTTCCTTAATTGGTTCTTCCCTCTTGAGCTTAGGGAGGCCAAATTGGTGGAATTTATGAATTTGAGATAAGGGTCTATGAGTGTGAGGGAGTATGCCCTCAAGTTCAACCAACTCTCAGAATATGCTCCACACTTTGTGGCCGACTCAAGGTCTAGGATGAACAAATTTGTGATGGGTATTTTCGACTTGGTGAGTGAGGATGTGCCGGTTCGCCATGTCAATTAGTGACTTGGATTTGTCCTATTTGATGACCTATACCGAGCAAATGGAAGAGGAATATTTAAGGAAGAGGAGTCATAAGGCCAAGAGGGTCCGTTTTGAGGGAAAGTTCCATAGTCGAAAGGGTGGCCGGTTCCATCAAGGCCAAGAGTCTTCTCATAAGAGGGTTGCCAATGACTTTCCAAGGGCCCAAGGTGTTGGATGTGTGGTTCCTAAAAGTGGGTGTCCAAAATGTGGTAGGGGTCATAGTGGCCCGTGCTTGAGTGATACTAAGTCTTGCTATGGTTATGGGGAAGTTAGGCATAAGGTGATAGAATGCCCCCAAAATTTCAATAATTGTAAAAAGGTTTGTCCACAAGGTGCTAATGCGGTTCCTTTTGGGAGAGTTAACCGACAAGAGGGTGCCCCAAGGCACAATCGGTTTTATGCTTTGCATGATAGGCAAGGGGTTGATGAGGTGCCCGACCTTGTTTCTGATATGTTGAAAATCTTTAATTTTGATATGTATACACTGATTGATCCAGGTGCCATTCTCTCTTCTGTCGTCCCCTTTATTGCCAAAAAGTTCCATGTTGAACCTGAATTGTTGTATAAGTCATATGAGGTATCTACTCCTATTAATGCATCTATTATTGCTAGGAAGGTCTATAGAAATTGTCCCATTTGCGTCTTGCATAAAATATTCGCTTGTGATCTTGTTGAGTTGGACATGGTTGATTTTGATGTCATTCTTGGGATGGATTGGTTGCATGCATACTATGCTTCTATTTATTGTAGAGCCCGTAGGTTCAAATTTCAATTCCCAAATTAACCTATCCTTAAGTCGGAGAGTCATGATGTGGTGATCAAGGGTAGGTTCATCTCTTGCATTAAAGACTATAAGTTGATCTCTAAGGGGTGTCTTTACCATCTTGTGAGGGTTAAGGATGTGGAGTCCAAAGTCCTTCCCATAGAGTCAGTTCCAATTGTAAATGAGTTCCTTGATGTCTTTCCAAATGACCTTCTCGGTGTTCCTCCCGAAAGGGAAATAGATTTTGATATAGATCTCCTTCTTGATACTCAACTCATCTCTATTCCCCCTTACCATATGGCCCCGAAGGAGTTAAAGGAGTTGAAGGAGCAATTCAGGGATTTATTGGAGAAGGGTTTCATTAGGCCTAGCTAATCACCTTGGGGTGCACCGTTGTTGTTTGTGAAGAAGAAGGATGGGTCTCTTAGAATGTATATTGACTACTGGCAACTTAATAGGGTCACCATCTAGAATAGGTATCCTTTTCAAAGAATTGATGATTTGTTTGACCAATTGCAATGGGCTAGCCACTTCTCTAAGATTGATCTTCAGTGCGGGTGCCATGAAGGGAAGGTAAGGGAGTGTGATATTCCTATGACAGCCTTCCGGACTAGGGAAGGGAATTATGAGTTTGTTGTGATGTCATTTGGGTTGACCAATGCACCGACTATGTTCGTAGATATTATTAATAGGGTCTTCAAACCCTACCTTGATTCATTTTTTATGGTCTTCATTGATGCTATTTGAGCTATTCTCATAGTGAGGAGGAGTATGTGGCTCATTTGAGGGTAGTGTTGCAAAGGCTGAGGGAAGAGAAATTGCATGCTAAGTATGAAAAGTATGAATTTTCATTGAAGGGGGTTGCCGTCCTAGGTTATATGGTTTTGGGGGATGGTATTAAGGTGGATCCAAAAAAGATGGATATGATTAAGAATTGGTGTAGACCATTGACCTCGTCAGATATTAGGAGCTTCTTGGGCCTAGCGGGTTGCTATCGGAGGTTTGTGAATGGGTTATCTTCTATTGCTTCTCCCATGACAAATTTGACTCAAAAGAAGGCTAAGTTTGTATGGGTTGATGAGTATGAGAGGATCTTTCAAACATTGAAAGATAAGCTTCTGTCCACTCTTATATTGTCACTCCACAAGGGGTACAGGGATTTATTGTGTATTGTGATGTTTCTAGAGTTGGTTTGGGTTGTGTTCTAATACAAAATGGTGAGGTCATAGCCTATGCTTCTGGGCAACTCAAAGTGCATTAAAAGAACTATCCTACCCATGATCTTGAGCTAGCCACCGTGGTTTTGTATTAAAGATATGGTGTCATTATTTGTATGGGGTGCATGTTGATATGTTAACCAATGATAAGAGCCTCCAATATGTTTTCACTAAAAAGGATCATAACTTGATGCAAAGAAGGTGGTTAGAACTTCTTAAGGATTACAATATGAGAGTGTATTATCATGCCAGTAAGGCTAAAGTGGTGGCGGATGCTTTGAGTAGGGTGTCTATGGGTATCCTAGCTCGTGTCGATAGTGGTGATAAAGAGGTGGCTAGAGAGGTCCATCTGTTGGCTAGGTTGGGACTTAGATTGGAAGAGAAGGATAATGGTAGTGTTGTTGTTGATAGTTCTAAATCTTCATTGATTGAGGTGATGAAAGCTTAGCAAGACCTTGACCCCTCTTTGTTGGAATTGAAGGCATTGGTAAGGGATGGTAAGGTAGAGGTTTTCTCCCATGGGGAGATGGTACCCTCTGGTATCAAGATAGGTTGTGTGTGCCTTGTGTTGATAGCTTGAAGGAAAAGATTCTAGATGAGGCTCATGGTTCTTCTTGTTCTATTCACCCCTGGTCTACTAAGATGTATAGGGATTTGAGAGAGTGTATTGGTAGGGAGGCATGAAGAGGGACATTACCAAATTTATTTTTGGTTGCCATCGTTGCTAACAAGTCAAGGCCGAACATCATAGGCTGGGTGGCCTAACCCAAGACATAGAGATTCCAATTTGGAAGTGGCAAGTGATTAATATGGATTTTGTGGTTGGGTTGCCCAAGACTAGAAAGAGTTTTGATTCCATATGGTTGTAGTTGATAGGATGACAAAATCGGCTAACTTTCTATCAGTTAGTACTACATATGGGGTTGAAGATTATACTAGGTTGTACATTCATGACTTGGTGAGGTTGCATAGGATCCCTTTGTCCATTATATCAGACCATGGTGCACAATTCACTTCACACTTTTGGAGGTCTTGGAACCAAGGTTAAGTTAGTACGACCTTCCACCCTCAAACGGATGGCCAAGCAAAAAGAACTATCTAAACTCTTAAGGACATGCTTATGTCTTGTTTATTGGAGCTTAAGGGTAGTTCGGATGATCATCTTCCATTGATTAAGTTTGCCTACAATAATAGCTATCATCCTAGCATCGGTATGATTCCTTTTGAAGCTCTCTATGGTAGATATTGCAGATCACTGGTTGGGTGGTTTGAGGTTTGTGATGTGGGTTTATTGGGTCCAAATCTTGTTATTTATGCTATGCATAAGGTAAGGATGATTACAGAAAGGTTGAAAACAGACAAAAGTCGCCAAAAGTCTTATGCCGATGTGAGGAGTAGGGATCTTGAATTCACGGTTGGTGATTGGATTTGTTTGAAGGTGTCACCCATGAAGAGTGTGGTCCATTTTGGTAAGAATTTCAAGGTGCATACTAGATATTTAGGTCCTTATAGGGTGATGAGAAGGATTAGTAAGGTGGCCTATAAGTTGGATTTGCCTAGAGAAATGAAATTGGTTCATCCAGTCTTTCATATGTCGATGTTGAGGAAGTGTGTGAGTAATCCTAATGCTATTGTGCCTCTTGATGATGTGGGTATAGTTGAAGACAACTTGACATATGAAGTTCCAGTGGAGACCTTGTACGGGCAAGTGAAGAGGTTGAGGAACAAGGAAGTTGCTTTCGTTAAGGTCCTTTGGAGGAACCAACAAGTCGAAAGTGCTACTTGGGAGTCCGAAGCAGATATGCAAAAGTGATACCCTTATCTTCTCCACTTCACTCAAGCCTAAGGTATTTATCTAAGTCCTTTATATGACCTCAAGTCTTAACTTCAGCCCTCATGTCATTGCATACATTCATGTTTAAATTGACAAGTTCATGATGATTTTACACTTATGTTGAGATTTTTTTAAATGATGTTCAAGTGCATTGTTGCATCCTTATGTGGGCTAAAATTGTCATATTTCAGTCTCTCATATATGTTTCTTTGACATTTGGGGATGAATGTTCCCAATGGGAGATATTGAAACGACCCTAAAAAGTGCCCAAAAATGTGCCTTGGAAGTATCCAAAATAGTAACATCTATATATCTCAAAATCTGTGCATAATGTCAAAAATCCGAATTCGTATTCTTGTTTAGGGGGTCAAATTGATTGGGTAATGTGCATAACCCTGAATTCTAGTGAGGTTTCCACGCCCCTGGTGCGATGCGCCAAGGGCACGCATTAGTGTAAATTTTGTCCAATTTTTCTATCTCGGTCCAAGACTTTTGGGTTTTGGGACTAAGTGTTCCCAAACGTTAAAATACCTATACTTAGCTTTATTTCACTCTCATATCATTCAAGACATTTCAAAATACTCAGTCAAACACTTAACCAAATATTTCATTCCTAAATTCAAGCCTCTAAACTCATCTGGATCTCAATCTTCTCATTCAAGCTTCAAGTCTCCATATCCAATTTTCTTCAAAGAATCTCCAAAGTCAAGGTATGTAGGTTTCTTTCATAGGTTCTTTTTACCCATGATACCCAAGCTCTCGGTTACCTAAAATTGCATGATTTAAAGTTGATTCACTCATGGGTCTTATCTATTATGAATTTCACAACACACAATGTTGGGGATTCATGAAATTATGGTTATTTAGGCATGTTTTGAGCTATCAATCTAAGGTCTGTTATGAGATTTGATGGAGTTTGATGTATATTACTTGAGGGTGTTACCAAGTATCTATTTATGATTTTACATTAAATTTTGTAGCATGATTCCACTTTTGAAATACATGGTTTTACACTTGCACTATACACCAGCCAAGTGTTTGATAAAATGTCCGGGTTATGATTTCTTGAGGAATTGAAAGTCTAATTCATGTCTTATGAGTTGAATGACTATATGATGATGAAAGGAATGTATGTATATGATATTTTCTCTATGGTGTGGGAAAAATGACCAAACCTCACTCGGGGATTGTAGGCCCGGGTAACATTGTTGAGGGGTTTGTACCTCAATTGCCTAGCTCGGGAGGTGGCAAGCCCGTGCAACCATGTCGAGGGGTTTGTACCTTGATAACCATGTCGAAGGGTTTGTACCTCATCAACCACATGAAGGGGTTTGTACCTCATGTGCCTCTCCAAGGAGGTGGTAGGCCTTGGATATTCACTAAAGTGGTCTTTTCTTACACATGGATTATGTTCTATATAAGCATGATTTTACTTCAAGCATCATTCATATATGCCATATTGCTACATGCTTACCCGTTGCCTATGCTATGCATCTTGATTATTGTGCTTATCACTTGTTGTATTGCATCCTACATACTTAGTACATTCAAACATACTAATGCATACTCTATGCCTACATGATGTCAGCATGTAGGAACCGGAGCCCCACTAGAGCATCCTCATCCACGTGGCTAGTGCGATTCCACTCAAGCTTGTTGGTGAGTCCTCCATTCCAGGGACGCTGCTTATTGTCTCATGCTATGTTCTAAGATTGCCTTTCTTTTATCTAAATATTGACCATGAGGGTAAGCTCGATTGCTTGTCTTGGCCTCCACTCTTATCTATGTAGTAGAGGTGTTGTTGGATATGTCACGTGTAATATTATAACCTATGACACTCTCTTGACTCTTATTGTTTATAATATGAAGGAGGTCCCTAGCCCTGGTTATCCCTATTTACTACCTCTTGTTATTATTTTATTGCTTCCGTGACCAAGGATGTCCAATGATATGTTAAGAGGCTTGCTAGGGGTCCCTTTGGATTCCCCTTGTGTCATGTTACGTCTAGGCCCTGTGCTTGGGTCGTGACACTAACTTCTATAGAACGACATAGATCATGAAGAAGGGAAACATTTCTTAAAACATCTCATAGCCTCTTACTCATAGTTATGGTAGGCAATACAACCATGGATAGAACTCTAATCAATGTGGTGTATTAGATGCTGAGGACCATTAACAACCTAGTGCTCCGGTACCAAGTTTTTCACCACCCAAGCCTAGGGTCTAGACGTGACACGGCAAATGGGGTTCCGTTTACACAAACCTCTTATCATATCATTTCAAATCCTTCGCCGCGGAAGCATTAGAACAACAATTAGAGCATAAAATAAGGATAAAGGACTAAGGAAGACTTTCATAACATAAACATCAAAAGAGTCAAAACTTATAACATCAATACATAACTTGTCCAACGACACCTCTAATACATAGAATTGAGTGGGGGCCAAGATAACTTTTCGGGCTCACCCTCATAGTCATAAGCATGCATCAATTGAAGGAGAGTCTTTATACATAGAATAGGATCAAAGACATTGTCTCCAAAATTGAGGACTCACCAACTTGCTTTGAAAAAAATCGTACTAGCTACGTGGAGGAGGATGATCAAGTGGAGCTCTGGTTCTTACATGGTAACATTATGTAGGCATAGAGTATGTGTTAGTATGTTTAAATGTACTAAGTATGTAGGATGCAATGCAACAAGAGATAGGCGACATAATCAAAATGAATAATTAGGCAATAATTAGCATATAACAATATGACATGTATGAATGATGTTTGTAGTAAAATATGCTTACATATAACATTTTACATGTGTAGGAAGAGACCATCATTAGCAACCAAGGCCTACCACCTACTTAGCGAGACAATTAAGGTATATACTCCCCAATACGATAGCACAGGCCTATCACTCCCTGAGAGGTGATTGAGGTATAAACTCCCCAACATGGTCGCACAGACCTACCACTCCCCAAGCTAGGTGATTGAGGTATATATTCCCCAACATGGTAGTTCAGGCCAATTACTCCCCCAACGAGGTAATTGATCAACTTCCAACACTGTAGATACCTTCATAAAATCAACACATATACACATATCTTTTATCATCATAAATTCACTTAACTCATATACCATGCATTAGGCCTTCAACAACTCAAGAAGCATTAACCAAATACTTTATTAAACACTTGGCAGATGTGTAATGCTAGTATAAAATCATGCAATTCAAGAGTGAAATCATCCAAGAAAACATGAAGTAAATCAACCCACCAATACTTGGTAATACCCTCATGCAATATACATTGAAATACTTCATCAAATCTCAAAGTACATCATATATTTATAACTCAAAATATCTTAAATAGTCACAGGTTTATGAAACCCCAACATAGTTCATATTCAAATTTATAGTAAGTAAGATCCATAAGTAAATCAACTTAGAAACAAATTGTAAAAAGGCACAAAAGCCTTGGACCAAGAAAAAAAATGGCACAAAAATACACAGAGGCGCGCCTAGGGTGCGTCGCGACAGTGGTGCAAAAACCTCTCTAGAAACTGCAACTTTGAATTTTTGAATTTTGATATGGTTGCTCTAAAATCGGGGTTAGACCCATTTTCTACTCAATATTTCCCCTTGATCAAGAATATGAAGTCAGATTTTTGATATCACGCATAAATTTTGAGATATATGGAAATTACTAATTCGGGCACTTTCGAGTCATATTTTGGGGCACTTTTTGGGGTCGTTTCAAATATTTTACAATATCTCCCCCTTAGGAAAATTCATCCCTGAATGTAATAAAAGCAAGCTTGAGTAGAGTAATGAATAGCTCATATCCCAGCATAAATGCAAAAAGAAACTTAAATATTATTCAAATGAAAATTTCAAACTTATTCATTAGATATCATTCAAATGCAGTCTCATAAGCAAGAAACTATGCATGATGACATGAAAAACTGAAATGCAAGGAAATTGTGGTCTTTTTGCAAGAATATCTTAATGCCTTAAACTTGAGTAGAGTGAAAGAATGAGGGTATTGATGTGCTGTCGAAATACAACACTTTTGATGGGTAAAACTTGGAATTTTGTATATTTTCATAGTGATATTAGTATATTTGATGTGTTTTTATGTTTGTTTTACAGGATTACAGGGTTGTTATGTTTTTTGGGCTAAGTGTACAGAAATTGCAGAAGTTGTTATTGATGTAATGCAAAAATACAACACTTTTGATGCTTAAAATTTGGAATTTTGTGTGTTTTCAATATGATTCTTTTATGTGCTTTTGTGTTTATATTTGTAGTATTATAGATTTGTCCTTGATGTTGGGAAAAAGTGTAGATGTTGCTAGTTTTTGCTGTTATACAAGGTCCTTTACGGGGCATAGGGTGGTTTAGTGAACAATTCCAATGAGGGACTATTTTCTGAAGTTAATTCTACCAACATGTCGAGGAGGCGTGGAAGGTTTTACGAGTAGTATAAGATGGTTCATACCTTAAGGATAAAAGATGGGGACTTTTTGAAGTTTCATCAGATGAAACCCCCTTACGGATCGTAAATCACTTTACGAGTCGTAGAGGGATGTCGTAGAGTTAAAGGCAAAAATTCTAGTAGCGTAGTATGAGAACCCGATTACGGGCCATTGAATGCAATACGGCCCGTAAACCCCTTTCATATGGTGTGTCGACAAGTTTTTCTATTTTGTTTAGGATTTGTATTATAAATAGCTTTTTAGGTTATTTTTTAGAAGTTTTCGCCTAGTACTCAGAGAACTCAGTAATTAGAGAGAGACAATTGTGAGATCACATTGGAGAGTCTTTGAGAACACTTGTGTTTGAATTTCATCTTTAAGCTTGTGATTCTTATTGAAGTTGGATTTGCTTTTCTTAATTATATTGTGTAAGTGTTCAATTATGTTTTCTCAACCATAATTCTTGCATCTACACAAAGCATGAGTAATTAAATCCATAACTAGGGTTATAGGAACTATGAAGAACTAACAAAGTAAATCGGATAATTCATAATTCTTGGAAGGTGTGTATGCATGTAGTAATTAACTCTCTTCATTTTGCATATTTTCTGATGGTGGACAACATTAGAACCCTCCTTCTATTACTAACTGGACCAAGGTAGTAACGAATAGGAAAAAAGATTAATTAATAGGATTCGATTGATGTGTTTTCATCTAATCAACTAAACTGGGCCGAGGGGGGGTTGTGCTGGGACTAATAGGTAAGGGTTTATAATTCACACTAAGGGGATGGGCCAAGTCACATAGTGAAATTCACCTCTCACCTTTGACCAAAGGGCTTGGTGAACATAACTTACCATCCTGTATGCTACATGCTAGAAAAGCATTAGGTTATCCGTTGATACTGAGTTGGGGAATCATAGAGAACACAATACCCTTATTTCTCTCCATATTGATTTCTCTCTTGTGATAGTTTAGTTTTATTTTCCATTGATTTTTGTAAAAACCCCCTTTTTGGAAGTAAGTTGGTTAGACACTCAAATTACGATCATTGAATTTTCTTGAGTCTACATATTCCCTGTGGGTTTGACCCTAACCTTTGTTAGGTTTTATTTCTTCAAAGCATCCTCTTTATCCTCTAAAAAGGAGGTGTAACTTGGGAGACATCAAGATTTTGGCACCGTTGCCAGGGAATACAACTAGTCTTAGTTTATTTATGGTAATTTAGGTGTTAATCCTTAGTTCCCTTATTTTACTTTTGTTTGTTGTTTTTGTTCTTTTTCAGGGTGTAAGTGTAGTGTATGCCCAACACTTGGAGTCAAGGCAATCCCTTAACTCTATTTGACCTAGAGATCCTTAGAACGTTAAGGAGAATGGCCCAAGGAAATGCCAACAACGCGGCCAATGTAGCTCTGAATAGGAACAACAATTAGGATGCTGAGAATGAGAACCCATCTCCTTTGGAGGACATTGTTCCATAGCCTCAGGATTTCAACGCCAATGCTTATCAGTGGAATCAATTCAAGCTGAATCCTATGGCTATGGAGGTGACTAGAGCTATTGTGTTGCTATCATTACCATTCACAGTCTCGAGTAGGTTACTTCAGATGCTGCAGAACTATGGGATATTTCTGGGCTTACCATCGGAGGATCATCATAGCTACCTACATAATGTGGAATTCGTCTACAAGGGTTTGATGGGAACACAAAATATATCTATGGAAGCTGTGGGACTTAGTCTCTTCCCGTTGTCTCTTACGGGCAATGTGGCATTATGGCTATAGGAGCTCCCACAGAGTTCGATCACTAGTTGGGCAGACATGCAGAAGGACTTTTTGGTGAGGTACTTCCCTAATCGAAGAAGCTCAAGTTGATGGACCAAATTTACAACTTTGAACAACTTCCTAATGATTTAGTCAACACTACTTGGGAGTGATTCACCAAATGTCTGAGGAGAATCCCTGACTAGAAGATAGTTGATGATGCCTTGGTGGAGATTTTTTACTGTTTCCTTGATGAGAACAATCAGGCTTGTCCTGACACTATCATAGGGGGTATGTTCTTGGATCAACCATTTGCAAAGATCGTAGAGCGAATGGAATAAGTGGTCAGGACTAATCATGCATAAGGGAAGAGAGACATAACATCCACCAAAAGTTCATGGATTGTCAATGTTGGTCCTAAGCAAGCAAAGATCAATGAAGAAATCATGCAACAGCTTGCCTAGATTCGCACAGGTATACAGGTGATGATGAAGAAGAACCAAGAGGGAGTAAATGCAATGGTTCATCAACCTCCACTTGTTCACATATATGATGAGCTATATTACGATTAGGACGTGTATTTTTTTGATGATTAGATGAGGGGTTTTCAGAGCAACGCCTAAGAGTCAAATCATGACTATTGGTGCCAAGGTCAATGAGACCAAGGTCCAAACTTCAACAGAGATGGAGCTTATAGGGACAACTGGGAAGATAACTATAACAGGAATAGGAGTCTAGAGACAGATACAAATTGGGGTCACAGAGAAGGCTTCAAAAATGGTCTTTATGTGCCACCACATAACTACGACGCAGGTGAAAGTAGTTTAAGAATTGAGGAAATGTTTGATCTTCTGTTGAAGAAAGCTGCGACACAGGATAAGACTTTGAGGGGCATGAAATCAGATATTTCTAGTATAACTCAGAAAATTGAGTCTCACTCTATGGCTATCAAATAACTGGAATAACAGTTTGGTCAAGTGTCGATTCAACTTAATCAACATTAGAAGGGTACACTGTCACGACCCAAGCCTAGGGCCAAGACATGATATGGCAAATGGGAACCCAAAGGGACCCAAACAAGTCTCTTACTCATATCATACACACATCCTTGGCTACAGAAGCAAACTCAATGACAACAAGAGATAGTAAAGAGGGAAAATGGGACCAAGGGAAGTCTTTGACAACATAAGACATAAAAGAGTCAAAGGCCAAAGCATAATTATATCATTTATTCCAGCAACACCTCTAAACATAGATTTGAACAAGGGCCAAGACACTTTCCAGGCTCACCCTCATAGTATCAAGAGTTTAACATGAAAAGAAAATAAGTGATAAGAGTAAGATAGCTGATGTCCCCGAACTTGAGGACTCACCAAAGCTCTTGTTCCAAAATGCCCAAAACTAGCCACGTGAAAAATGATTGTGAGGGGCTCCGATTCCTATATGGTAACATCATATAGGCATAAAGTATGCCTTACTACATTTGAATATACTAAGTATATAGTATGCAATACAACAAGAGATAGGCAACATAGACAAAATGCATAATCATAAGCAAGGAATAAGTATAGTAACAGCATGACATGCATGACCAATGCTTGAAGTAAAACATGCTTATATAGAACATATTAAATGTGTAGGAAGAGACCTTCATCATAGACCAAGCAAACCATTACTTGGAATCCAAGGCATATCACTCCCTTGGAAGGTGAATGACGTATCTACACCTCAATTGGTAGATGGGCATAACATCCCCCATCATAGTGGTCAAGGTAAATACCCCTCAACATGGTAGATGGGCATAATACCCCTAATCAAATTGGTCAAGGTATGTAACCCTCAAAATGGTAGATGGCCATAGCACCCCCCATCAAATTGGTGAAGGTATATACTTCTCAACATAGTAGATGGGCATATCACCCCCAATCAAAGTGGTCTAGGTATATACCCCTCAACATGGTAGATAGGCATAGCACCCCCTGAACAAGGTGTGGTCAACTTGAAAAACTATAAATGCTTTTCATGCGTTTAATATATACTTACAATCCCTTCATTATTGCAGAGTCACTTGATTCGTAACTCATGCAATAGATCATCAATAGCTCAAGAATCCTTGTCAAGACATTTTACCAAACACTTGGCGGATGTGGAATGCTAGTCAAAATCAAGCAACTGAAGAGTGAAATCATGTGAGAAAACTTAATGTAAATCAACATAACAACACCCTGTAAAAACCTTTGGTAAGATACCTTAAAATCCTTCATCAAATCTCATAATAGAGCATAGTTTCATAGCCCAAAACATGCATAATCACAATAGGTAAACCATCTCATAATATAAGATTGAAATAGGTATACATGTGATTCTAATCGATATTTCATAAAACCCCCAAAATAATTTGTAATCATAATTCACAATAAGTAATACCCATTAGTAATACAACTTAAAACATACTATTTTCATAAAACTAAGGTTGAAAACCATGAGTGAAAGGACCCAATGGTTGAAACCTACATACCTTGAATTTGGGGAGTTCCTTGATATAGATTTGAATGAGAAATTGAATCTTGAATGAAGTTCTTGAGATTCAGAATTAATCTTGAGACACTTGAATTTGGATGAAATATTTGGTTAAGTGTTAGAGAGGGTTTCGAGAGTGTTTTTGAGTGGTATAGAGTTGAAAAATGGCTAACTATGGGTGTTTTTACACATAAAAGTGCATGGGGACAAGACCTTAATGTGTTAGGCCAAAACTAAAAAATTAAGGAAGTGTTAACACTGCTCCATGATGGGTCCACGTCGCGGAGCCAACGCAAACAACGTCTGGAAATTAAAAAGTTGGCGAAAATGAAATTTCTCTATGGGTCCTGTAAAATCTGAATTATACCCATTTCTCACTCAATTTTTTTTCCTCCGATCAATAATATTAAGTCGAATTTTCGATAATACGCATTAATTTTGAGATATATGAAAATTACGATTATGTGCATTTTCGATGCACACTTCCAGGGCATTTTTGGGGCGTTTCAATATCTCCCCCTTGAGAACATTCATCTTTGAATGTCAAATAAACATACATAAGAGAAATAATCAAGATAATTTCAGCCCAACATATGCATAGAACAAATGAATTTAAACATCACTTCAAAACTTTCAACATAAGTTTCCAAATCACCATAAACTTGTCAATATAAACATGAATTCATGAAAAGGATATAAGGGATGAAACTTAAGACTTGAAATCACACAAGGGACTCAAGTTAGTACCTTAGGCTTGAGTAGAGTGGCAGAGATATGTATATCGCTTTTGCATGTCCACCTTGACTTCCCATGTGGCACTTTCAACTTGTTGGTTTCTCTAAAGAACCTTGACAGAAGCTGCAGCCTTGTCTATCCAAAATTTCTATCGAAACCTCCTCATAAGTCAAATTATCTTCTACGACACCTACAACATCCAAAGGTATAATGGTACTTCAATCACCAACATATTTCCTCAACATTGCTATATGGAAAATAGGATGAATCATATTCATATCAATGGGAAACTCCAACTCCAACTCCAAATAGGATGAGCTTATGTATATGATATATTCTATATGAAGTGTTGTATTATACCACGCCCGTTCCGGGGGGACTAAGAGCCTGGATAACCTTGTCAGGGAGGGGGGATAAGTAACTTCATAGCCAATCAAGGGGATAGTGCCTTGATAACCTAGATGGGGGTTTTTAATCATCAATATAGTGAAGGGTTTGTACCTCGCCACTAGGGTGATGGCGAGGTATCATCATCAACCTAGATCGGGGTTTGTAGTCATCAACCTAGTGAAGGGTTTGTACCTCACCACCAAGGTGATGGGGTGGCATCATCATCATCCTAGATGGGGATTTTTACTCATTAACCTAGTGAGGGGTTGGTACCTCACCATCAGGGTGATGGGTTGGTATCATCATCAACCTACCAAGGGGTTTGTACTTTGGAAATCTTGCTTGGTCTCTTCTACTCATATGACATCTATTAAGAATGAGTTATTTCAACATGTTCTTTTAAGCATCAATCATACATGCCATGTTGTTGTATGATGTCTATTGCCTATTGTGATGTATTTTGATTATGATGCCTACCTCTTTTTCATTGCATCTTACATACTTAGTACATTCAAATGTACTAACGCATACTCTTGCCTATATGATATCACCATATAGGAACTTGAGCCCAAGTTGATCATAATCCTCCTCCACATGGCTAGTTCGGTATCATTCAAGCTAGTTAGTGAGTCCTCCATTCTGGGGACGTTGGTCTATGTTTCTCTCATTATGTATTGAGACACTCTTCTTTATTACTTATGTGGACTATGAGGGTGAGCTCCTTTTCTTTGTCTTGGCCCCTTCTCTTATCTATGTAGTAGAGGTGTAGTTGGATATGCTATGTATCTATGGAATGAGCCTTGACTCTTTTGTCTCTTGATTATGATGTTTTGCAAGCTTTCCCCTTAGTCCCATTTCCCCTATTTCTACTCTTTTATGTCATTTAAATGCTTTTGCGACCAGTGATGTGTAATGATAAGTTAAGAGGGTTATTTGGGGACCCTTCAGGCTCCCCATTCATCGTGTCACGTCTAGGCCCTATTTTGGGACGTGATAAACTTATTATTAGAGTACTAGGTTGTTGGATCCTCAGAGTCCAACACACTGCATCAATTAAAGTCTTATGGTTGTGCTGTGCACCACAACTATGAGTAGGAGGCTATAAGGCATTCTAGGAAATATTTCACTTCTTCATGATCCATGTCGTGCGATAGAGTTAGGTTCCCTAGGACTTATTGGTAATCCCTTACCATTATATTTCAGGATATGTCTCAATCTACTCAAGATGGTGATATGTTGAATGCAAAGGTTCGTAATGCTCAATGGGTAATGGCCAAAATGGTGACAACATTGGCAACTCAACTCAATCAACAAGTGGGTGCTCCCGAGACTTCTAGAGGTGGGGGGACAGGTCATGCGGCCAAGAGGGCCCCTGTTGAGGGTAAGTTCCAAATTTCCAAGGGGAGAGATAGAGGTAGTGTGGTGCCTTATGCTAGGTGCCAAAAATATGGTAGAGGCCATGATAGCACATGCTTAAAAAGGTACTAATACTTTTATGGTTGTGTGGAGATGGGTCCTACAATAAAGGAGTGTCCTTATAAGCGTAAAAGGGGTAAAAGAGGTGAGAGGGGGTGGAAAGGCCTAAATGCCGAAAGTGTGGGGAAGGCCATGATGGCCTAAGTTTGAGGATGTCTAATGCTTGCTTGGGTTGTGGTTGATTTGGGCATGAAGTTAGTGGTTGTCCTCTTGCTCAACCGTAAGAAGGTGATGGTGGGATGACTAATCCCAAGTGTCGAGGGTGTGGGAAGAACCAAGGTGGCCCATGTCGGAGAAGCACTAATGCTTGCTTTGGATGTTGTAAAGTGGGTCACAATCTAGTGGATTGTCATTTGTTCGAAGGAGGTATAAGCATAGTCGACTTTTGGATCGAGGTGGTCATGTTGATCAAGTAGCTCAAGGATGGGATGAGATGCCTGATGCTATTACCGGTAAGTTAAAGTTCCCTTGGCTTTGATGTGCATCATTAATAGGCCCGGTGTGCCCCTATTTCTTCTCTATTCTTTTTGGTTGCTGGTGGGGCTCCTTGTGTGCCCAAGTTGTCACGTGGACCTTTGGTTTCTACCCTTTTGTTGAGTACATTATTGCTAGAAGGGTCATAGGTATTGATCTAGGTGTATATTGCATTAGGTCTTGCCTTGTGGATTGTTAGAGTTGATGTGGTGGATTTGATGGCATACTAGGGATGAGATGGTTGCATGCATATTGTGTCTTCATGGATGGTAGGACCCTTAGAGTTAGATCTCGACTCCCTAATGAGTCCATCTTTGAGTGGGAGGTAGGTTTATTTCATGTCTTAAGGTATAATTGGTTTCTAAGGGTTACATTTATCATCTTGCGAGAATTGGAGGTATTGAACAAAAGTTTTTTGTTTATTGAGCTGTTGTTAGTGGTAGATGAGGCCTTGGATGTCCTTTTTGATAATTTGGATTTAGGGTAGTGTCTTTTGGTTTGACTAGTGCACCAATTATGCCTATAAGTCTCACGAATAAGATCTTCAGTCCCTACTCTATAGGCTTTTGCTGGTTTTGGAGAGGATAAAATGGTTCGTTTTCCCTTATAAGGTAGTACATATGAGTCATTTGAGGGTAGAACTACAAAGTTTAAGGAAGAAAGTTGGATACTAAATAGGAGAAGTGGGGGTTTGGTTGTAAGAGGTTGCCTCCCTAGGCCATGTAGTGCCGGGTGATGGTGTTAAAGTGGACCCTAGTAAGATGAAGGTGATTAGCTATTAGACCAAGACCTTGACTCCCTTGGGTATTAGGTGCTTCTTGGGTTTGGCGGGCTATTGTCAGAGCATATGAGTAGGTTCTCTTCTATTGTTTCTCCTATGACTTAGTTGACCCCAAGTAAGGCCTATGTTGTAACCGATGTGTGAGTAAGGGAATTTGATAGTCTGAGAGTTGCTACCTCTTGTGTTACCCCAAATGTACTAGTAGGATTCTTGTGTGTGTGGAGGTGTCCCGGATGATTACGTGAGTCTATTGTGGCTAGTAGGAGTCTATAAGGGTTGCCTCATGTTCTTTTTGCATAGAGTCTTGTCTTGTGACCTTGGTTGACCTTAGCTTGATAGGTAGAGTGTGTTGAGGTGGTTTGGCTATTTGCATAGCATGCTTTCAATGAATGTAGGACCCGTAAGGTTGTAATATGATGTTTAAGAATAGACAATATTTTTGGTCAACTAGAATGGGATAGTCCTTCTCTAAGATTGCTCTTTGGTTCGAGTTTTGTCCCCAAGTGAGGATGAAGGAATGTGATATCCCTAGGTGTCTTTTCAGATTAGAAGTGAGCATTCTTGGTATTGGTGGAGTTGTATGGTGGGCTTATGCACCGGTTATGCTTACGGATTTGATGAATAGGGTCTTGAAACCCTACCTTGGCATGTTTGTGGTGGTCTCTAGTAATGAAGTATTGGTTTATTTAGAGCTTATGAATGATTTGGAGGTAGTGTAGTGAGTCTTGGGAGATGAAAGGTTGTTTGCTAAATAGGATAGGTGTGAGTTGAGGATGACAAGAGGATGGTTAGAACTCCATAAGGAGTATGATATGAGTGTGCATCAGTTTCCCTGTTAAGGCTAGTGATGTGATTGATACTCTAAGTAAAGTGCCTATGGGTAGCCTAGAATTGTGGTAATAGTGTTAAGGAGGTGACTAATGGAGTCCATCGATTGGCTAGATAAGGAGGTACGTTGAAGGAAGTTTAGACTGGTAGTATAGTGTTCTTGGTGGTTCCAATTTTCTTTGGGTGGAGAAGTCTAGTTTAAGCAAGGCCTTGATCTCACCTTGTTAAAGTTGAAAGTTGTGGGTAAAGATGGTAGAGTGGAGGTTGTCTCCCAAGGGGCAGATGGTGGTTTATGGTACCAAGTAGACTAGGTGTGTTTAAGGGTAACAATTAGGTTAAGGTTTGTAGGCCTTTATAGGGTTTCGAGGAGAAATTTGTAAGATTGCATAAGGGTTGGAATTACATAGGTATATGAATATTGCAAGCCCTTTTTGTAGACGTTGTTTATCCCTGGTTGGGTGGTTTGAAGTGGGAGAAATGGTCTTGATGGGTCCGGAGTTGGTTATGGAAGCCATGGAGAAGGTGAGGTTGATTAGGGAAAGGATGAAGCAGCCCAAAGTTGTCAAAGGCCCTATGCCGATAAGGGGAGAAAAGATCTTGAATTAGAGTTGGAGATGGGGACGTTTGAATGTTTTAACATATAGAGTGAGGTTGTTTTGGTATGGAGAGAATTGAGTTTATGTTGCGAGTCCTCCTAGAGTATAGAGGAAGATGGGTAATGTTGCATTGCAAATGGGAATTACCTATGGATATGGATATGGTTCAGCCAGTTCTTTATACTTCTTTGTTTGAGGGGATGTGTTGGTGACTTTACTGCTGTAGAGCTCTTTGAGGTCGTTGGTATCATGGAAGGATAAGTTGGCTTAGGAGAAGGACCTGGTGGAAATATTGGATGGAAGGGTGGAAAAGGTGATTAATAGGGTGTGGTGTTCGTCAAAGCCCTCTTGAAAGGATCACAAAGTCAAAGGTGACCTAAGAAAGTCGAAGCGATCTTAAGGGAGCGATATTCGTACTGCATTCACTCTAATCAAGCTTAAGATAATGACTAAGTCCTTCATGTTATTCTAAGCCGTATGTTTCAGCCCATATGTCATTCATATGCATTCATGTTTAAGTTGGCAAATTTATGATGATTTTACACTTATGTTGAGGTTTTGAAAATGTCGGTTTAAATGTAGTGTTGCATTCTTTTTGGGGCTAATTTGTTTATGATTACTCTTGTCATGTACGTTTCTTTTGCATTGGGGGATGAATGTTCCTAAGGAGGAGATATTGAAACGACCCCAAAAAGTGCCCGAAAATGTGCCTCGGAAGTGCCCAGAATCGTAATTTCCATATATCTAAAAATTCATTCATTATTTCGCAAATCTGACTTCATATTCTTATTCAAGGGTCCAAATTGAGTGGGAAAGGGGTATAACCCCAATTTTTAAAAATCAAAACGAATTATAAATTTTGAAGTGGCATGAAAATAGTACTGTTTGTGCCAGCCTCATGACGCACACAGGTTCAAAAATAGTGCCAATTTATTTTTGGTCCAAACTTTAAGTCTTGGTCCTAGACCCTCCCATACGTGAAAATATCTATACATAGCCTTATTTCACCCTCAAATCATCCTAAACATTCCCCAATACTAACTTAAACACTTAGATTAATTTTCCTCCCAAGATTCAAGTCCCAAAGTCCTCATTCAGATCTAAGGATTTCCTTCAAGCTTTAGGTCTCCAGCAAGGTCTTCTTCAAGAAATTCTCCAAAGCTAAGGTATGTGGCTTTCAACTATTGGATACTTCCACCCATGGGGCCCTAACCTCCTTTTCACTCAATTTTCATGATTTAAAGTTGATTTTACAAATGAGTTTACTAGTATGAACATGTCTATCAATTATGCTAACGATATGTAAAGTTGTGACTGTTTTGCTATGTTTTGAAATATAAATCTTGGATCTATTGTAAGGTTTGATGAGGGGTTTTGATGTATATTGCATGAAGGTGTAGCAAGGTGTTGATTGATGGTTTTACAATGGATCTTCTTGCATGATTTCATCTCTGTATTTCATGATTTTATACTAGCATTACACACCCTCCAAGTGTTTGATGAAATGTCCGTTTGTGGTTTCTTGAGGAACTGAAGGTCCAATGCATGAGATATGATATGAATGACTATATGATGATGAAATGAGCTTATGTATATGATATATTCTATATAAAGTGTTGGATTAGAGCACGCTCGATCCAGGGGGACTAAGAGCCCAGATAACCTTGTCGAGAGAGGGGGATTAGTACCTTGATTGCCAATCAAGGGCCTAGTGTCTTGATAGCCAATCAAGGGGTTGGTGCCTTGATAACCTAGATGGGGGTTTGTACTCATCAACCTAGTGAAAGGTTTTTACCTCACCACTAGGGTGATGGGGTGGCATCATCATCAACTTAGATGGGGGTTTGTACTAATCAACGTAGTGAGGGGTTTGTACCTCACCATCAGGGTGATGGGGTGGCATCATCATTAACTTACCAAGGGGTTTGTACTTTGGAAATCTTGCTTGGTCTCTTCTACATATGATATCCTTTAATCATGAGTTACTTAAGTGTGTTTTACTTAAGCATTGATTATACATGCCATATTGTTATATGATGTCTATTGCCTATTATTATGCATTTTGATTATGATGCCTATCTCTTGTTGCATTGTATCTTACATATTTAGTACATTTAAACATACTAACTCATACTCTTGCCTACATGATATCAGCATGTAGGAACTGGAGCCCGAGTTGATCATCCTCCTCTGCCACGTGTATAGTTCGGTATCATTCAAGCTAGTTGGTGATTCCTCCATTCCAGGGACATTGGTCTATGTTTCGCTTATTATGTATTGAGACACTCTTCTTTAGTGCTTATATTGACTATGAGGGTGAGCCCGGTTGCTTTGTCTTGTCTCCCGCTCTTATCTATGTAGTAGAGGTGTTGTTGGACATGCTCTGTATCTATGATATGGGCCTTCACTATTTTGACTCTCGATTACGATGTTATACAAGCTTTCCCTTTAGTCACATTGCCTCTATTTCTACTCTACGTCATTTAAATTCTTTCACAACCAATGATGTGTAATGATAAGTTAAGATGCTTGTTTGGGGACCCTTCATGCTTCCCAGTTGCTGTGTCATGTCTAGGACCTATATTGGGTCGTGATAGTCAAGGTGTATATCCTTCAACATAGTAGATCGGTATAGCACCCCCCATCAAAGTGGTCAAGGTATATATCCCTCAACATGGTAGATTGGTATAGCACCCCCCATCAAAGTGTCTAGGTATATACCCCTCACCATGGTAGATGGGCATAACACCCCCCATAAAAGTGGCTGAGGCATATCACCCCCTTAATAAGGTGTGGTCAACTTGAAACACGATATATACTTTTCATGCATTAGATACATGCATACAATCCCTTTATCATCGTAGAGTTACTTGATTCATAACTCATGCAATAAGATGATCAATAGCTCAAGAATCCTTGTCAAGACCTTTTATAAAACACTTGGAGGGTGTGCAACGCTAGTTTAAAATCACGCAACTCAAGAGTGAAATCATATGAGAAAACTCAATGTAAATCAACCCACCAACTCCTTGTAAAACCCTCTTGTAAGATATCATGAAATCCTTTATCAAATCTCATAATAGATCATGTTTCGTAACCCAAAATATTCATAATCACTATAGGTAAACCATCTTATCTATAGGCTCGAAATAAGTAGACATGTGATTGATGTGCTATCAAAATACAACACACTTGATACCTAAAACAAAGGATTTTGTGAGTTCTTGAAGCGACTTTTTATAGTGTTTGTGTGTTTTTGTGTTGATATTGCAGAAAAGTTAGGTTAGCATGATTTTCAAGAAAAGTTGTAGATTTTGCTGAAGCATAGGCCATACGAGCCCACCTACAAGTCATAACCAAAGCTATGAGTCGTTGGGTATGTTATAGCAGGAAACATGAACCAAAAGTTCAGAAATCTGGCAAGTGAGGGTCAATCCTACGAGGGCATCCTACGAGTCACAGTTCACACTACGAGTCACAGGGTGGTGTCGTAACAGGAAACCAAAAGTTTAGAAATCTACCTAGTGAGGGTCACTCCTACAAGCCTAGCCTATGAGTCATAAGACACACTATGACTCGTACAAGTGGACTCGTAGCAAGAATCATAGAATCAAAATGTTGGACCAAAAACTGAATACCAAGACTACGAGACCAATATATGAGTCGTAAGTCAAGCAACGACTCGTAACTATGGGTCATACCAGTTCAGCCCAAGATGCCAAGATCCTGATACGAGACCCCCCACTACGAATTGTAGGCCATCCTACGAGTCGTATCTGCAAATTTATTAGATGCCAGCTGTCTTTTCTGCATAATTTTTAGGGTTGTTTTATACATACTACAAATAGTTTAAGTTAGGTTTCTAAGAGGAGGAGGACGAGAGAGAAACAAGAGTTGACACTTGTAAATATTAGCCTTTGTCTTTGAGCTCTAAAATATTCTCCCATGAATATTTTAGGATTTTAACTTAGATTATTGTTTTCCCTTTGAAAACCCATTTTTGCGGGATTGCAAATCTTGTGCTACACAGTTTGGAATTTATCAAGCTTGTGGGTTTGAAATTTTGGTGTCTTCACTTTCATTGGAGTTGGTAAAATTCTCAGCTATGCCTATTACTTGCATTTTTGTGTGTTTTATCTTAGACATGAGTAGCTAAGCACCCACAACTTGGGGTTGTGGGAACCATGGGTAGTTGACTTGAAATGACCTTGGTTTTGTGCATTTCTATGCTTGGGGTTTTGCATGTATGTCTATTTCCCTTCGTTAAAAATAAATATGAGTAAGAGATATATGGATATATCTATTTCATGTCAAAACAAATTCTTTATTTGTACATCGACTCTTCTGGCAAGTCTGATCAACTGGGCATGTATATTTCTAGGTTTTCACAGTTTTGGTTTGTATATTCATAATGATACCATGAGCGCTTTAGGGCGTCCCTAATTGTGAAATGTTTAATTACTCGAATGTATCAATAGAATCATTTTCTTATTTCTGCTAATGATTCTAACAAAAATACATTTTTTGGGTGCAACAAGAGGGGCCGTATTCGACACCTCTTTCTCTTATGGCTAGTGCGCTATTTGAGATAGTAGAAAGGGGGAAAATTTTTTCCGAAGTCAAAAGAGCGATTCAGTTGAAAAAATAAAGGATTTCTATTGTTTGGTGGTGGCCTACACCATACCCTGCATACTATCACGATCCCGATCAAGGTAGTGATGAATGCTAAAAGGGAAGTAAATGACAGGATTCAGTTGATATGTTCTCGTCGAATCGACCAAACCTGACCAAGGGGGGGTTGACTAGGACAATAGGTAATGGTTAGTTGGCATGCCATAGTAGCCGACCAAGTGGTATGGTGAAATTTCGACCTTCATATTCACAAGAGGGTTGGAAGAATCTAAGTTAGCATCCTGCATATGATTCACCAACTTTAGTTATGTTATCTAGGGTATTTGAGTTAACGAGCCATGGGGAGAACAATTCCGAAGTTTTCCCTCAATTTTAGTGTTTTCTCACATTTTAGTTTGTGCTTATTTTATCTTTGTTTTTGAATTACATGACCCCCCCCCCCCCCATTTAGAGATTGTAGTTATAGACACTAGAAATGATTAGTGGTGAATTCTTGTAGTCAAGCCCTGTATTACCTGTAGATTCGACCCTAACCTCGGTTTGGTTAATTATTGATAGTAACCGCTTTCTTTATTGGAGCATGACTATCAATCAAAAATTATGGCGCCATTTCCAGGGAATATGGCTAGGTTTTGACTTGAGTTCACAATTAGTTAATTCTAGTGTTGATTTCTAGAATGTTATATGTTTTACTTTTGCCTTTGTTTTTTGTTTGAATTTACTTGCAGGGTGTGCCAGGTTGTATGCCCAGCACAAGGAGTCCTGGTGAACCTTTAGCTCCAATAAACTTGGAGATCCATAGACTTTTAGAAGAATGGCTCAAGTGAACAAAGATGTTGTGATTGAGGAGGAGATAAATCTGAATGACGAGGATATAAGAAGAGAGGAGAATGTACCAAGGGATAACAAACCACAGCTTAGGGATTTCAATGGAAATGCTTATGGTTGGAACCAATACTGACTAAACCCTATGGCGAGATGTGACTGGCTCTATAGCACTGCCTCCTCTACCGGCAGAAGCTAAGTTCGCAGTCTCAAGTAGATTGCTCCAAATGCTCCAAAATCGCGGTCTATTCATAGGGCTACCGTCAGAGGATCCCAATCATCATCTCCAAAATGTTGTTTTTATGTGTAAAAGTGTCACAGTGACATAAAATATTTCTATTGGCGCTATTAGATTGAGGGTGTTTCCATTATCATTGACTGGCAATAAGCTATATGGTTGTCTGAGCTTCCTTCGAGTACCATCACGAGTTGGCCTGAGCTACCGAGGGTTTTCCTCGAAAGATATTTCCCAAGGTGAAAGAAATTAAAGCTTAAGGACCAAATTAACAACTTTGAGCAATTGCCTGGAGACTCTCTTAGAACTACATGGGAGAGATTCACCAAATGCTTGAGAATGGTCCCCGATCATAAGATTGTTGATGATACTTTAGTTGTGATCTTTTATAGAGCACTTGATGATAATAGCAAAGCATGTACCAACACAATCATGGGAGGTGTTTTTCTTGATCAACCATTTGAACTTGTCGCTGAAAGAACGGAACAAGTGGTGAAGACCAACCAAGCATGGGGCCAAAGTGAGAGGGGTACAACAAAGAGCTCTTGTGCGATTACCATAAATAATGGGCAAGCAAAGGTGAAGGAAGAGATTATGGAACAACTTTCTCAACTCTGTACGAGCATGGACTTGGTTTTAAAACAAAACCAAGCAAGTGTGCAAGCAGTAGCCCATCAACCCCCAAGGACTCCGATTTATGATGATCAATTCTTTGATGAGGATGCATGCTTTGTGAGCAACAAAGTGGTGGGTTTTCGGAACAACCCCAATGATCCAACTCAGATTATTGGAGGCAAGGTTCTGAGAATTGAGGTTAGAACTTTAATCAAGAAGGGGCATATAGAGATCATAGGGGTGGATACTATGAAAGAGACAGAATGCTAGACGCAGAACAGGGTAAAAAAGAAGTCTATAGGAATGGTCCCTATGTGCCACCACATAACTGTGATGCCAGATCAAGTGGTTCGAGGATTAAAGAAATGTTCGATAAATTGTTGAAGAGGGCGGATCACCATGATGAACTTTGAAGGGGATGAAGACCGATATTTTTAAGCATATATCAGAAAATAGAGTCTCATTCCGTGGAAATCAAGCAACTTGAGCAACAATTTGGACAAGTGTCTTCATAGTTGAACCAACACCAAAAGGGCATCCTATCGAGCAATACGGTTCAAATCCTTAGAATGAAGGGCATTTCCTAGCAGTGATGACTTGGAGTGGCAAGAGCAGAAGAGAGCCCTTTATGCAAAAGGTGAAAATGAAAATGACAAGAAGAGAATGAATGCTGGAACCTAAGCATGCAACACAAAAGAGCAACCAAAGAAGTATAAAACCTTTCCTAGGCCCCCTCCTCCTTTCCCTCAAAGGCTTGGAAAGAGAAAGGAGGAAGGTAAGATTGAACAATTTTTAGCGATGCTTAAAAAATTTTTAGTAGACCTTCCTTTGGTTGAGGCCCTTGAGAGGATGTGGGGACATGACAAATGGATGAAAGATCTAGTAAAAAAAGAAGCTAAAAGTGAGCGAAGACCTCTGTAAAAAAGTTCAATATTGTAGTGCCATCACTACAAAGTCATTAGTGCAAAAGCGCAAAAACCTAGGTGCATTTACACCATGCATTGTAGAAGAACAAGTGCTTGCTAAAGAACTGTGTGATTTGGGAGCCAACATAAACTTAATGCCTCTTTCCATATTCAAGAAGCTTGGTTTAGGAAGCCTTGTCCCTACAAAGATGCGGTTAATGATGGAAGACAGAATAGTCAATATGCCTATGGGGATCTTGTATAATGTGTTGGTAAAGTTAGACAAATTTATATTTACCACAGATTTTTTTATACTTGACTGTGAGATTGATTTTGCAGTTCCAATCATTTTGGGAAGACCCTTCTTAGCCACTGGACGAGCATTAGTAGATATGGAGAAGAATTTACTTACTTTCAGATTTAGCGAAGAAGTAGGGGTGTTTCAAGTGGGTCAGCAGGATGGGAAGAGTTCAGAGTTCCAAGTCATCTCAATGATTTCACTTGACAAAGATCATGAAGCCAAAATTCTGATAGAATTAGTGCTTGGTGTTGATCCTTTGGCAGCCATGTTGATGATCTTTGATGGTGACAACATTCCTGATTATGATGAAATGGTAAATGCTCTTAGGGTGTCATTTGGGCTGAGCTGGCAAGCTAGGTCGGAAATGGACTTATGCAACAGGGAGATGCCACCTACAAAGCCTTCTGTAGAAATTCCACCAGAGTTAGACTTAAAGGAATTACCATCGCATCTGAAATGTGTCTACATTGGAGAAAATCATACATTACCTGTCATCATTGCAGCAGATTTTAGTGAAGTTCAAACGAAAGCCCTAGTCTCAATTCTCAAGCAGTACAAAATAGCTATTATGTCGATAATTGCAGACATCATTGGCATACCCCCTGAGATATGCACTCATAAGATTCATCTAGTCAAAGATTATAAAACGAGTATTGAGCATCAAAGGCGATTGAACCCTCCAATGCAAGAGGTTTTGAGGAAAGAGATCATCAAGTGGTTAGACGTAGGAGTAATCTACTCGATTGCTAACAGTGAGTGGGCGAATCTAATGCAGTATGTTCCAAAAAAGGGGGTATGAAAGTGGTGCTTAATGTAAATAACGAGTTGATCTCCATAAGACCAGTCACCGAGTTGAGGGTATGCATGGATTATAGAAAGTTAAATGTTTCTACTGAGAAGGATCACTTTCCTATGCCCTTCATGGATCAGATGCTTGATAGACTGGCAGAAAAGGGATGGTACGATTTCCTTATTGGGTATTTCGGGTACAATCAAATTGTTATTGCACCTGAGGATCAGGAGAAGACAACGTTCACATGCCCCTATGGTACTTTTGAATTTAAGAGAATGCCCTTTGGACTTTGCAATGCTCCTACCATATTTTAGAGATGCATGATGTCTATCTTTTTGGATATGGTTGAAAACACTATTGAGGTGTTCATAGATGACTTCAATGTCATTGGCCAGTCTTTTAAAAAATATCTTTTGCATTTGCATGATGTGTTGCAGAGATATGTCGAGAGCCACTTAGTGCTAAATTAGGATAAATGTCATTTTATGGTCAAGGGCATCGTTCTTGGTCACAAAATTTCGAGCAAGGGAATTGAGATGGATAAAGCAAAAATTGAGGTAATAGAAAAATTGCCACCACCAATTTCAGTAAATGGTATCAATAGTTTTCTAGGCCATGCTGGATTCTACCATTGTTTCATAAAGGATTTCTCCAAGTTCGCACAACCCTTGTGTAAGTTTCTTGAAAAAGATGCGAAGTTTGTGTTTGATGATGCATGCATACATGCCTTCAAAGAATTGAAAAAAGGCTAACCACAATGCCAATTATTGTAGCTCCAAATTTGTCACAACTGTTTGAGCTAATGTGTGACGTGAGTGGGGTTGCATTCGGTGTGGTGTTGGGGTAAAGAACAGAGAGTGTCCTACATCTAATCTATTATGCTAGCAAAGCACTGAATGTGGCTCAAAAGAATTACACCGTGATCGAACAAGAATTGCTTGCATTGGTGTTTACATTTGAAAAATTTCATTCATACTAGTTGGGAGCTAAAGTGATTGTGCGCACAAACCATACGATGCTCAAATGTATGATGGCAAAGAAGGATGCAAAGCCAAGATTGATAAGGTGGGTACTTCTCTTGTAGGAATTCAAGTTTGACGTGATTGATAGAAAAGGGTCAGAAAACCAGGTTATCGATCATCTTTCTAGATTGGAAGATGAGGCTATGGTGAAATTTGATGATGGGCTGGACATAAATGACTCATTCCCCGATGAAAGAGGCAGTAGAGCTACCGAACAATGAGGGCAGGAATGTTACAAGATTTCTCCGAAAAAGCATTTTTTCCAGGTTCGGTACGCCTCAGGCAATTATCAGTGATGGAGGTTCTCATTTTTGCAACTGATTTTCAAAGCCTTCCTTGAAAGATATGGGGTGAAGCATCATGTGGCAACCTCCTATTATCCCCAAACTAGTGGGCAAGTGGAAGTATCAAATAGGTAAATAAAGTAAATCTTATCCAAAATGGTGAATGTGAATCGTACTGATTGGTCAAGGAGGTTGAATGATGCTTTATGGGCCTACCGAATTGCCTTCAAAACTCCCATCGGAATGTCTCCTTATCAATTGGTGTTTGGAAAGGCCTGGCACTTGTCGATTGACCTTGAACAAAAAGCATTATGGGCATTGAAGAAACTGAATTTAGATTGGCATGAAGCTGCAACCCCTAGGTTGATACAAGTAAATGAGCTTGATGAGTTAGATTGCGAGCCTATGAAAGCTCTGCTTTGTACAAACAATGAATGAAGGTTCAGCATGATCACAGAATTGAAGATCGCCAGTTTTCCTAGGGAGACATGGTATTGCTTTACAACTCCAAGATAAGGTGGTTTCCCGGAAAACTCAAATCTAAGTGGATGGGACCTTTCAGAGTTGTGCACATTTTTAGCCATGGTATTATCGAGTTAGAGAGTAGGGATGGCAAAACTTTCAAAGTCAATGGACATAGGGTTAAAAGTATATGGGTGACATAGTAGAGGTCAAAAGAGTGGATGATTGGGACCTCGAAGAGGCATGACTGCACAAGCTTCTTATCATGCTGTGACATTAAATCTGGCACTTCCTAGGAGGCAACCAAAAGTACACCCCTTGCAACCTTTTGTTCTTGTCTTTACTTTGAGGACAAAGTATCATCTTTTAGTGGGTGGTGGATGTTATGGATTAAAGTGAAGTCTGAGTAGCCTCAAGTCCATAACTTCCCATATTTTTTGATCCCAAGGTTTTCTTGTCGTGTTTCATTTTCCTTGTGGATATTTATTTTTCTGTTAAATAGGCATGTTTTAGGAAGTAGAGATAATTTGTAAATGCATAGTAATGTTATCTTGTGGCATATATATAGTTCTTAAATTTTCTTTAAACTTTTGATGCAAAATGGGGTATCCTCAAAATCTTCGGATTGTGGTTATTGATGTACTTGTACATTTTGAGTATTTGACAACGTTTGTTCTGATATTGTGAGGGTAAGCTGAGGCTTGAAGCATGACCTATGAATCTATGCTTGATTGTTTGTGCAATGCCATGTGTGTTGTGAGCTTATTTGGATGTATTCATATATCATGTATGGACTGAGAACTTGGACTTGTACTCTAACTTGGTGCAGTGACTTAGTTGATTTGGAGGCGATCTTAGGCCTTTACTCTGATAGGAAGCCCACTTTTGCCTAAATTGCCTACCAAATGAACTAGTGAATCCCTTGGTCTGAATGTTTGAGCTTCTCATGCACTCATTCTTTCTTGACACCTTGCTGACTTAACCTTATTTGATGAAATACCCTGATATTGGCCCTGATCTATCCTTGAACATATGAACCTTGATTAAGGCTAAAAGCCTAAGTTGAGGGTGACTACATTGGTGGCCCTAGTTTGAGGCATAGATATTGTGTACTTCACCTTAGGCAAAAAGCCTCAGTTGAGGGTGGCCCTTTGTAACACACCATATCTTACAATACTAGTACTATGCAAACGAAACATGATATGGTTTGGTCATATTAGCGCTCATTTTTAAAAGTGCTTGAATCTCATGTTGGAGGGCAATATGTGCAGCTAATGCTTAAGAGGATCGATTGCATACAAGTTTTATGTTAAATTGAGGAGATTACGGCCCTAAAGAAAGTGAGAGAATTGAGGTGCTTGTAGGACTCAAGAAGCTAGCAGGTGAACCACCTACTTTTTTAGCTTAAAAGTGCTAGCTAAACCGAGACGAGGCCCGATGCCCAAGTTCGATTATGAATAAAGTCCGTATTAAGGGTGTAACTTTATCCCATGTTTTACCATCATAAATGGAATATATTTTCAGCCTAAGAAGAATATAAAAAGGGCCCAAGCCCATTACAATTTCCCTAGAAAGTTAGGCCCAACTAACTAAGAGAAAAAGGGAAAAATGGGCAGCAAAGGACCATCAATTTGGAGCCCCTTATGGCCCAAGTGAAAGGGGCAAAATGGTACTTTAATTACTTGATAAAATAAGTCTTAAAGGGTAAAAGAAAGTCGGCCAAATTATTCCTTTAAAAAGGGGTTACAAGTAGCAAATTTCATTCATTCATAGACTTGAAAAATTTTAGCTTTCACAAAACTTCATTGTTCTTCTTTCTTGATTTGTAAAGTAGTCAAAGGAATCTTTTAGGGTTCTT
The DNA here is from genome assembly GCA_011800125.2 of Solanum clarkiae. Taxonomy (NCBI): domain Eukaryota; kingdom Viridiplantae; phylum Streptophyta; class Magnoliopsida; order Solanales; family Solanaceae; genus Solanum; species Solanum clarkiae. The sequence continues at coordinate 35,562 of JAABOM020028747.1, forward strand.
AAGGAGGATCTCAACCTTGAAGGTAAAGGTAAGTGATTATAGTTATATGTTTAGGAAGGTTTCTTCATGAAAATGAGAAGACTATGTTGGTTCTGTTTATGCTGAAATTGTTGGACAAAATGAGTTCCAAAAGTCGTTATACATTTTTTCTTGTTTATTTGGAAGATTTTCTCTTTTTGGTTGGATTGATTATGAAGGAAGGCTACTGTTACTAATGATTATTGGTTCTAAAATGATGTATCAGGGTTGTTGCAACATTTTACAGTCCGTGAAAAAGTGAGTTCTTGTGTTATATCGTGATTGTGCTCGTAGTATGTGGGCTAATTTATTGAGGACTATGGTCTCACATCCTCCACCTATTTTGAGGATTGTTTTTGAAATGTTTTAGGACTTTTTGTATGTATTAATGTTGTGGGAACAGTTTGGCTGAAGTTGGTAAAGTTTTGGAATTGTCAACGTCGTAATGTAGCGAAAGGATGTAACATTATGCCGCCTATTTGTATGTTCTGTAGAATTGTTATGTCCTGTGCTTTGTGGGCTATTGTAAGGCTGTTATAGCACTAAAATAGGCTAAACATGATATGTATCTGATAATGTGTATTAGAAAATATGATTAGGGACGGAAAGATTGAAAGAATATGCTCGGGTTTATAATTATCTGCTTGCTGCACATATGTTATTTTTTTTATGAGATTGGGCTACCAAGATGTATCTATTGGTTGCTAATGCTAGTTTTATCACCTACTAGACATTAGACATTATGCATGTGAGTGGTGCAGAAGCTGTCGAGTTAGCGACATATTGGTTGAAGGGTATGGCTATATTGTAGTATGAAGCTTGGAAGCAATCTAAAGGTATAGATGCACCCCCAACTACCTAGAAGGAGTTCAAAGAGGCAGTTCTTGACCATTACTTGCTATTAGAGATCCTAGAGGCCCGTGCAGATCAGTTATTGAATCTCCACCAAGGGAATATAAGCATGAGGGAGTACAGTCTTTAATTTAATTCCCTGGCCAGGTATGCTCCTAATGTAGTTGCTACTATGGCATATAGAGTTCACCGATATGTGGATAGATTGGATACATATCTGGTCAGAGATTGTACCATTTCTTCCTTTAACAAAGACATGGATATAGCGAGAATGCAAGCTTTTGCGCAGAAATTTGAGGATCAGAGGCAAAGGAGAATGACACAAGAGTTAGAAAGGATGAGTCCAAGAGGGTCAGGTCTACAGGGCAGTTTACACCACCTCAAGGAGAGCTTAGGCCTTAGTTTTCTAATAGACCGCTTAGTCCATCATCCTCCTACTCTACAGCCAGTGCTCCATCATAACTTCAAGGGTATAGGAGAAATCAGTTCAGTCCAAGAAGTGAAGGGCAAGGTGCCCGGACAGCAGGATATTCGGTAGGCCAGCAAATGACCCCTATATAGCCTTGTAAACAGTGTGGAAGGAGTCATTCAGGAATATGTCATGTTGGGACAGACGCTTGTTATTAGTGTGGTGCGCCAGGGCATATGATAAGAGATTACCCGAGGAGACGTATAGGTGATATAGCATAACCTACTGGATCAACTGTTGCATCATCATCATCATTTCCTTCATGAGGTAGGGGTCAGTAAACACCTATGGGTCGTGGTAGAGGTGTTAGAGGGGCAGCTAGCTCTACCGGAGTCCGTAATCGCACTTATGCACTACGTAGTCGGCAAAATTTGGAAGCTTCACCCGATGTGGTCACAGGTACATTGTTCATCTTTTCACATAATATATATGCGTTAATTGACCCTGGTTCTACACTATCATACATTACCCCACTAGTTGCTGGGAAGCTTAAGAGAAAACCCAAATTATTGAACAAACGGTTTGAAGTGTCTACACCAACCGGAGAATCTATTATGGCTAGAAGGGTTTATTATGACTGTGTAGTAACTGTTTGTGACCATGACACATTGGCTAACTTTATTGGGCTAAAAATGGTGGAATTTGATGTCATAATGGGTTTGGATTGGTTAGCTTCTTGCTATGCCACCGTGGATTGCTGAACTAAGAAAGTGTACTTCCACTTTCCAAATGAGGCAGTTCTTGGATGGGAAGGTAATATTGGGGCGCCAAAGAGTAAGTTTATCTCTTATTTTAAGGCCATAAAGATGATATCTAAGGGGTATGCAGCGTATTGCGATGCTTCAGGAGTTGGCTTAGGGTGTGTATTGACGCAGCATGGTAGGGTAATTGCTTATGCATCTACTCAACTACGGCCACATGAGAAAAACTACCCAACTTATGATCTTGAGCTAGCAGCAGTTGTATTTTCTCTGAAAAATATGGTGCCACTATTTGTATGGGATTCACGTTGACATATATACTGACCATAAGAGTTTACAATACATATTTAAGCAGAAAGACCTAGCTTAAGACAACGGAGATGGCTAGAGCTAATTAAGGATTATGACATTGATATACTATACCATCCGGGGAAGGCAAATGTGGTAGCCGATGCTCTGAGTCATAAGGCAATTGTGAATACTAGTGATCAAGCTATGATAAGTCAAGGAGTGGCTAAGGATCTACATCAGCTAGCCAGTTTGGGAGTTCGACTTCTTGAAACTCCCAAAGAAGGGGTTATTGTGCATAATGCTGTAGAGTCTTTATTGGTAATGGAGGTGAAAGAAAAATAGTTTGAGGATCCTGTTCTATGGCAGCTTAAGGGAAAGGTAAGTCAGGGTATGATAAAGGGCTTTAACCTTACACAAAATGGAGTACTTTACTGCCAAAATAGATTATGTGTGCCTGATATTAATGTGTTAAGAAAGAGGATAATGGAAGAAGCCCATCATTCCCGATATTCCATCCATACAAGATCAACTAAGATGTACCATGATGTGAAGGGAACGTTTTAGTGGAGAGGCATGAAAAAGGACCTTGCAGAATTTGTGTCTCAATGTCCAAATTGCCAACAAGTGAAAGTAGAACATCAAAAGGTAGGAGGTTATATGCAATGTATAGAGCTTCCCACATGGAAGTGGGATATGATCAACATGGATATTGTTACGGGGTTGCCTCGCTCATTTCAGAAGTTTGACTCCATGTGGATAATAGTTGATAGACTCACAAAGTCAGCACACTTCTTGCCAGTCAAGAGTGATTATATAGTTGAAGAGTATGCCAAGCTATACCTCAAAGAGATGTCAGGCTACATGGAGTCCCAATCTCCATTATATTTGACCGAGGAGATCAATTCACTGCAAAGTTCTGAAAGTCCTTCCAAAGGAGTTTAGGGACACAAGTGTATTTGAGTACAACATTCCACCCTCAAATAGATGGTCTAGCAGAACACACCATTCAGACACTTGAAGATATGTTCCGAGCTTGTGCATTAGACTTTAAAGGTAGTTGGGTGGACCATTTGCCACTTATTAAGTTTGCCTATAATAATAGCTACCACGCGAGTACCAAGATGGCACTGTATGAAGCTTTGTATGGAAGGAAATGTAGGTCGCCGATTAGATGATTTGAAGTGGGCGAAACCACCTTACTTGGGCCAGATCTAGTGCAACAAGCCATGGAAAAAGTTAAGGTAATACAGAAGCGGCTAGAAACAACCTTAAGTCATCACAAATCATATGCAGATGCTAGAAGGAGAGGACTAGAATTCTCAGTAGGGGATTGGGTATTTTTAAAGGTGTCTCCAATGACAGGGGTTATGAGGTTTGGTAAGAAAGGAAAACTGAGCCCATGTTACATAGGGCCATATAAAATTGTTAAGAAGTTTGGGCAGGTTGCGTATGAACTAGAGCTACCCCAAGAGCTTTCAATGGTTCATCCAGGTTTTCATGTCTCAATGCTTCGAAAATGCATAGGTGACCCATCCTGTGTCACTCCTATTGAAGACGTGTAGGTTACAGAAGATCTCACATATGAAAAGGTATCTATTTCTATTCTAGATCATCAAGTTAAGAAGTAAGGAATAAAGACATAGCTTCAGTAAAGGCACTTTGGAGAAACCAGCAAGTAGAAGAAATAACATGGGAGGCTGAGGACACGATGAAATCAAAATACCCTTACTTATTTGAAGCTAAAGAAGAAGTTCAACATCCAGAATTGGGGGCCATAATAGGTACGTATGTTTGAACGTTTATTGTGTTGAACTTGGTTAAGTTATATAATTGTACTAACATTCGAAGATGAATGTTCCTAGGGGGGAGGGTGTAACACCCCACATCTTACAATACTAGTACTATGCAAATGAAACATGATACGATTTGGTCAAATTAGCGCTTATTTTAAAAAGTGCTTGAATCTCATGTTAGAGGGCAATATGTGCATCTAATGCTTAAGAGGATCGATTGCATACAAGTTTTATGTTAAATTGAGGAGATCATGGCCCTAAAGAAAGTGAGAGAATTGAGGTACTTGTAGTACTCAAGAAGCTAGCAGGTGAATCACCTACTTTCTTAGCTTAAAATTGCTAGCTAAATGGAAACGAGGCTCGACGTCGAATTTGCACAAGTCTGATTATGAATAAAGCCCATATTAAGGGTGTAACTTTAGCCCATGTTTTACCATCATAAATGGATTATATTTTCATCCCAAGAAGAATATAAAAATGTCCTAAGCCCATTACAATTGCTTTAGTAAGTTAGGCCTAACTATCTAAGAGAAAAGGGGAAAAATGGGCAGCAAAGGCCCATCAATTTGGAGACCCTTAAGGCCCAAGTGAACGGGGAAAAATGATACTTTAATTACTTGATAAAATAAGGCTTAAAAGGTAAAACAAAGTCTTCCAAATTAGTCCTTTAAAAAGTGGTTACAAGCAACAAATTTCATTCACTCTTCGACTTGAAAAATTTCAGCTTTCACAAACCTTCATTGTTCTTCTTTCTTGACTTTGTAAAGCAGCCAAAGGAAGCTTTTAGGGTTCTTAAGGAGGATATCAACCTTTAAGGTAAAGTTAAGTGATTATAATTATGTTTTAAGTAAGGTTTCTTCATGAAAACAAGAGACTATGTTGGTTATGTCTACACAGAAATTGTTGGACATGTGTTCCAAAAGTTCTTATACATTTTTTCTTATTTATTTGGAAGATTTTCTCTTTTTGGTTGTATCGTTATGAAGGGAGGCTACTGTTCCTAATGAGGGTTGGTTCTATAATGATGTATCAGGGATTCTGCACCATTTTACAGTCTGCAAAGGTGAGTTCTTGTGTGATATCGTAATTGTGCTCGTAATAAGAACTTGTGGGCTGATTGATTGAGGACTATGGTATCATGGTCTCCACCTATTTTGAGGACTATTTTTGAACTATTTAAGGACTATTTGTATGTATAAATGTTGTGGGAACAGTTTGGTTGAAGTTGGTAAAGTTTTGGAATCGTCAACGTCATAATGTTGCGAAAGGATGTAACATTATGCCGCCTATTTGTATGTTGCATAGAATTGTTATGTCCTATGCTTTGTGGGCTGTTGTAATGCTGTTATAGCACTAAAATAGGATGCACATGATATGTATATGATAATGTGTATTAGAAAATATAATTAGGGGCGGAAAGGTTGAAAGAATACGCTCGGGTTTATAATTATCCGCTTGCTGCTCATATGTTATTTTTTTTATCTGCCAAGATGTATCTATTGGCTGCTAATGCTAGTTTTATTACCTAGTATGTTGTAGATAAATATTTGGAGGAAGGGAAGGTTATCTCGAGGTAATAACGAGGTTGTACAAGGAGGTATGTAAGGCTACTTGATTTCGTATTACTTGGCATAAAATCTAGCTTCTTCCTTGGCACATAAAGGCACTTACCAATTCTGACACAACTATTAACCATGTATCCACTCTTTCACATGTTCATATACTCCTATACATAGTCACCTTCAAATCTGCATACATACGTGGATGCCAAGTTACAGGGGTTCTTGTTGCTAAATAATATTCACAATTTGTTTCATCTCAGACGCATTTCATTATTTGTGTAACTTACTCTTTTCATTATGGTGTTGTCTTTTGTGATTATTTACATGTAATATGCTGTATCTACAGTCCTCCAGTCTCAATATTATGATCACCAAAAGAATCATCTCAAAGGTAATTGAAAGATAGGGTAAAGTATATTGCTTGTTGATGGGTGGTAACCCGAGGGTTGCAAAAATCACCTAGCCAGGGTTGATCCTATCACGGGGGTAGCCCGAGGGGTTAAAGGAAAACCCTAGCCAGGGTGATCTTGATATAGATTTACCACTGATACAGCTGGTCATTTGTATTACATGTTGTGCACAGACTATACAGTAAAGGTAAAGTAATAAAAAGAACATAAAGTACTTGTTCCTACAGTATAACTAAAGGTGGTCTCTTATCCTACACCAGTGCATAGTGTCATTTGAGTTGCTACTTCACATATAGTATTTCCTGCCTTACATATTCAGTACATTATCTCGTATTGACATCCCTTATAGGGTACCTTCATTTCATGCTACAGGTACAGGTGTCAGTAGCTCTCCCCAGTAGGAGTACAGGATATCCAGCTGTTGTTACCAAGCTCCAGGTATCTTTGGAGTTTTGTGTGTCCAGAGCTTATATTTTTGTATTGTAAAGCTAGTCGAGGCGGGGCCTGTCCCTACCCTTATCTGAGACTTTTCCTTATCTAGAGGCTTTGTAGACTATGTAAATTAAAGTGTAGTCAGGTCTCGTACTTTAAACACCGTGGCCCCAACGGCCTAGCCATATGCATTTCCTTTTGGCTTGTTATCACTGTTTATTTTCTTAAAGGCATGTCAAATGTAGAAATCCCTTATAATAAAGTGCATGGATACAAGTTGGTTCTCCCGAGCCTCATCGGCAACGGTTGCCAGTCTGCCCTAATGGGACTTTGGGTGTGACACGCTTAATGTGGTAAAGTATCAAAAATGAGATGGTTAGTTGGGGTGAAAAGAAAGAAAATGAATAATCATTAACAAATGAAGAAAATGAAAAGAAAAAATTCCTTGATCTGAAAAGATGTGCAAAAATGAATTTGAAATTGAGGCATAACTGTAAAAAGTGAAAGGACAACTTGGGAAAAGCTTGAAATGGTGGAATAAGGGAGGAATTAGTGAAATTGGATGGGTTGTGAAGGTAAAAGTGTTGGGAAGCATGGTTTAAGGATAAGTTTTAGTCACAAAATACCTAAAATGCCATACCAAAGAACCATAAACCTATGTTATAAGCTCTTAAGTCCTAAAGTGATCCAAATCCATTTTGTCACCAAATCGAAAGATGAGTATAAGGGCAAGCCTATGGTGTTAGTCATTGTGCATGAATTTCAATTGTGAGAGTGAGAATGTTTTCTTAATCCCTGAATTCTAAATACTTTTGAGTGAGTGCATGGGACTTCTTTCATGTGAGGGAATTTGCACTACTTGACTAGCATAGGACTATATTGGTGATTGTGTAAGGTTGATGCTCCTTAGCTTATCATAGTTTGATTGCCAGATGCATCATTGTGTCTATGTTTTGCTGAATAACCTCAAAATCTTGTTCTAAAAAAGGGCTATGGGTACCTAAACCTGAGGAGCTGATATATATGCCAATAGCATAGTTGTTATGTATTTCTCTTTGTCAACATAGATTGAGTCGTCACTTGAGGACAAGTAATAATTATAAGTTGAGGGTGTTGCTGTGCTGTCAAAATACAATACATTTAATGCCTAAAACAAGGGATTTTATGATTTCTTGAAGCGTCTTTTTACAGTTTTTATGTATTTTTGTGTTGATATTGCAGAAAAGTTAGGTTAGCATGATTTTGAAGAAAAGTTGCAGATTGTGCTGAAGCATAGGCCCACCTATGAGTCGTAGCCTAAGCTACGAGCGGTAGGGTGTGTCATAGCAGGAAACAGAGATCCAAAATTAAGAAAATTGCCAAGTGAGGGTCAATGCTATGAGTCATAGTTCACACTATGAGTCGTAGGGTGGTGTCGTAATAGGAATCAGAGACCAAAAGTTCAAAAATCTTCCAAGTGAGGGTCACTCCTACTAGCCCAGCCTATGAGTTATAAGGCACACTAAGACTCACAAAGCTAGACTTGTAGCAAGAATTAGAGAACCAAAATGCTGGACCAAAAATTGAAGACCAAGACTACGAGACCAACATACGAGTCGTAGCTGAAGCAACGACTCGTACTTATGGGTTGTACCAGTTCATTCCAAGATGCCAAGATCCTAATACGAGACCCTGACTACGACTGTAGACCATCCTACAAGTCGTAACTACAAAATTTATCAGATGCTAGCTATCTTTTTTATGTAATTTTAGGATTATTTTGTACATACTATAAATAGTTTAGGTTACGTTTTTGAGAGGAGGAGGACGAGAGAGAAACAAGAATTCACACTTGTAAATATTAGCCTTTGTCTTTGAGATCTAAAATATTCTCCCAAGAATATTTTAGGGTTTCAACTTAGATTATTATTTTCCCTTTGAAAACTCATTTTTACGAGATTGCAAATCTTGTGCTACACACTTTGGAATTTATCAAGCTTGTGGGTTTGCAATTTAGGTGTCTTCACTTTCATTGGAGTTGGTAAAATTCTCAACTACTCCTATTACTTGCATTTTTGTGTGTTTTATCTTAGCCATGAGTAGTAAGCACCCAAAACATGAGGTTCTGGGAACCATGGGCAGTTGACTTAACGTGACCTAGATTTTATGCATTTTTATGATTGGTGTTTTGCATGTATTGTCTGTTTCCCTTCGTTATTAATGTTGTTTGGTGGTGTCCAACACCAAACCTGCCTATTATCATAGTCCCGACCAAGATAGTGATGAATAGGAAAAGGGAAGTAGATGACAGGATTCAGTTGATGTTCCCTCGTCTAATCGACCAAACCTGACCAAGGGGAGGTTGACTGGGACAATAGGTAACAGTTAGTTGGCACGCCATGACAGCCAACCAAGCGCCATGGTGAAATTCGACCTTTACCTTCACAAGAGAGATGGAAGAACCTAAGTTACCATCCTGCATGTGATTCACCAACTGTAGTTATGTTATCTAGGGCATTTGAGTCAATGAGCCATGGGGAGTAGAATTCCCAAGTTGTCCCCTAATTTGAGTGTTTTCTCACATTTTAGTTAGTTTTTATTTTATCTTTATTTTTAAATCACATGAATCCCCCCATTTAGAGATTGTAGTTATAGACACTAGAAATGATTAGTGGTGAATTCTTGTAGTCAAGCCCTGTATTCCCTGTGGATTCGACCCTAACCTTGGTTAGGTTAATTACTTATAGCGACCACTTTCTTGTTGGATAGTGACCATCAATCAGTGATTCCATTTAACATTTCATAAAACCTCAACATAATTTGTAATCATAATTCGTAAAAAGTAATACCCATAAGTAATACAACTTGAAACATGTTATTTTCATAAAAGGTAGGTTAAGAAACATCGGTGAAAGGACCCAATGGTTGAAACCCACATACTTTAAATTTGAGGATTTTCTTGATGTAGATTTGAATGAGACTTGAAGCTTGAATAAAGTTCTTGAGATCCAAAATTAAGCTTTAGATACTTGAATTTGGATGAAATATTTGGTAAGTGTTAGAGAAGATTTTGAGAGTGTCTTTGAGTGATATAGAGTTGAAAAATGGCTAAGTATATGTATTTTTATACATAAAAGGACATGGGGCTAAGCGTCTAATGTGTTAGTTTGAAACAGAAAAATTAAGGAAGCGTTAACACGACCCATCGCGGAGCTAACGCGAATAGCTTCTAGAAATTTAAAAGTTGGTGAAAATGAAATTTCACTATGGGTCCTCTAAAATCAGGGTTATACCTATTTCCCACTCAATTTTGCTGCCCGATCAAGAATATGAAGTCAGATTTTTGATATCACGCACAAATTTTGAGATATATGGAAATTATGATTATGGGCATTTCTGAGGCACACTTCCAGGGCGTTTTTGGGGCATTTCATAGACTACCTAGAAATGTAGTTTAGAATCCTAAAACTGAAGCATCGTGCATGCCAGTTACTACTCAGTGTGGCAAGAACACCATTGATCTTCCTATGCTTATTAAGGAGGAAGATGTTCGAGAGGAGATGGATAGGGCCAAGGATGCAGAGATAGGAGATGATCATGGCAAGGATGGGGTGAGTGAAGCTGCTGATGCGCCACAAAAGTTGAAGTCCATTCCTAGGCCTCCTCTTTTCTTCCTTTAAAGAATCAAAAAAGGGAGGAGAAAGGCAAGTTCAATCACTTTCTCTCTATATTGAAACAACTCTCCATCAACATCCCTCTCATTTAGGAATTGGAGAAGATGCCAGGGTACTCTAAGTACATGAAGGACTTGGTTGCTAAAAAGAACACTATGAGTTTGGATCTCTCCCAAGAGCTTCAACATTGCAGTGCTATTGCTACAATGTCCTTGGTTCAGGAGTGAGAAGATTCGGGTGCTTTCATCATACCTTAACTTGCACCATTGGAGATCTGGAGTTCGCAAGGGCACTATGTGCTCTAGGTGCCAACAATAATCTGATGCCCCTTGCGGTCTATAATTAGCTTGGATTGGGAGCTCGTACTCCAATGAGCATATAGTTGTTGATGGTAGATCGACAGTGAAGAAGCCTATGGTGATATCGTATGATGTGCTATGATCCCTGATTTTGAAGTTGGCTTCGATGTCCCAATCATCGTAGGAAGACCATTCCTAGCTACTGGATGAGTACTAGTGGATATGGATGCTAGCTAACTCAAGTTCCGAATGAATGACGAAGAGGTCATCTTCAATATATGTCAGGCCATGAAGCATCCAGATGATCTGAAGAACAAAGTTTGGGCAATTGGTGAAGTCTAAGTAACCAATTTGTCCAAGTAGTGCTGCGACAATAAATCAGGTGCAACTTAGGAGGCAACCCAAGGTTTTTGATGTAATAGTGTAGCTATAGGGTTATTTTTTAGTTTTTGGATTCAAAGGTAGTTTATTGTATTGTACTTTGATTGTAATTTTGGACATTAGGCAGGTTGAATATAGGGTAACAGTATGTTCTATGAAGAATATGTAGGTACAGGGCTAAAGCGACCATTTTTGGTTGAGAAGAGCATCAGGAACTGTCTCTACGACTGTGTCTATAGGCCATAAAACACTTTACGACCCTACCCCATTTTGTAGAGATTTCTGGTGAGCAAAGAAATCATGCACTCTAGTCTACGAGTCAACTTTACAATCTGTAGATAAAACTATGGGTCGTGAATGGGGATCATACACATCAGATAAGTTCCCTAAAAAGTTTGCTAAGTGTTGAGGTCTCTATGACCAACTCTATGAGCCGTAAGTCACTTTACAACTTGTAAACTAGTCCATCAAACCCAATCCTGAAATCTAGGGTTTCGATGTTCTACAAAACTATGGTGTTTATGAGCTGTAAAACATTCTACGGCCTATAATCGGGGTTTCGTAGAGTCCAGGCCCATTAACTTTTCAGTTGACCCAGTGAATGTATAAATACTGGGGTCAAATTATTATGACCCCATTCTTAACTAAATTTACCAAATTAACCTAGCCAACCCCTCCCACTCGTTAATCTGACCACCGATGGCAACAAAGACCCTATTTTCCGGTGACTTTTCGGCAACCTAGGGTTTAGTACCTCTTCACCTTCTTCATCTTCTTCAACTTAATCACAAATCTTGGTAAGTTTTCGGTTAAGTCCAAACCTTTACTTTTCCTTGCTTTGTATTATTGAATTAGATGATGTGTTTGGAATGATAGTTGGGACACAAAATCGATGTTTGATGATTAATATGTGTTAATTAAAATTAGGTTACCCATGTATAAATGGTTTTCTAAAACCATAACGGGCACTTTTGCCTTGTGTGAATGTTTGAATAGTTTTTGGTACCTAGTAAATCACCCCCATGTTTGCTAATTGATATTGTAGAAAATTGGTAGGTGATGACATAGGAGCGTAATCTTGTTGAAATTGAGCATAGGTGGTCAGAATTGTAGGGTAAATATGCATAATCACTTTTGATGGGGTATATGTGTTGTAGAACACATTCTGGGAATGGTTATGGTATGGAAATCATGTGGGTTTGTGTGTTTTTCTTCGATGGTGGTAGAATACTTCTTGAAAAAGTCATTTGAGGTCTGTTGCGATGGGCTTATAAACTCAGGTGACTGAGTTTTCTTGCTAACGACTAGCTTTTACAACCCGTGGACTATCATGCGAGTCGTAATTACCCCTAATGCAAAATTCTAGAAACTTGAAGTTTTTGAGTATCCATTAGATAAGACCTTCTATGAGTCATAGATCACTTTACAGCTCATAGATAAGTATCGTAGATCTTTGCTTGGAATAGATTCACTCACTGGAAACCTCTATGACTCAGTCTACGACTTGTAAACTACTTTACGAGTCATACCTTGGTCTTATAGACTTTTCCAGTGACAAAAATGTTTGAATCACTACTTTATAAAAGATCTTTACGACTCATAGTACCAACTACGACTCGAAAAGGTTCTTTTGTACAATCCTTCTGCAACTTAATTCAAATTATTTTTGCATTCGAATTTTTGCTTTGTAGGGCTAACCATGGTGCATATATGTTCATATTTCAGGTACTATGGCGCCAAAAGCCAAATATGATGAGATCAGGGCCCTATAGAGGAGGCTTAGAGATAACTCTTCAGATGATTTGCAGGCCACTACACTGAGTGGCTTACTAGAGGTCATGGGCTTCAGCCCAATCTAGAGTCGGATCGACCACAAAATAGAGCTGCTGCCAAAGTTGGAAAGACTCAAGGTCTTGTTGTTTGTACTCCCCAATCTGATAAGGGAGGCAGCGACGGGAGCAATTTACCCCAGATGACTCCATCTAGAGAGGAGTCTAGTTCTGAGGGATGCTCTGCGGACATATCAGTGACAAAGTCCTCTGCCGCACCTCAATCATCACCACCTCCAGCTGATGCCCTTACTAGTCAATGGTGTGTCGCTGGTATGCATGATATCTACATAGAGGTACAACAGTAGACAGAGCAAGGCAAGCCAGCCTGCTCTATATATGAGGAGCCCCGAATGATCTCCAACACACTCTCTTAGATGATACTCCCTACCATGGTGAGTGAAATTTATGCCTCATATGCAGCCACAGTACACAACACTCTTCCCAAGGGGAAGAAGTCCCTCACTCAACCTAGACTGACCAAAATGAGAGTGAGGGGACGACAAGTGGATATATCAGAGACACCATCCACCGAATGCTTTTTGTACCAAAGTTCCCTACCCTCAGATCCATCATCGAGTTCGGCTACAGGGTGGGGTAGACAGGGGACCCCTTAATTATGGGAGATCCAGAGCAATGAGTCAGCTTGATGAGATAAGTGGCTGGTTATATTGCTGAGCAGGGTCCAGAACCTGCATGGGTCGCCACTCACTCAAAGCTTATTGTCAAGGCTTCACTCAGTTTCCTCGCTATGTTTTGGTGGACAAATGTTCGTTCACGCATCCAACCTATACTTGCTGATAATATATTGACACTGGAGCATGTAGTTTTGGTTGCCAGTATCTTAGCTGGCTATGATATTGATTTGTCCTACCTCATAGCCGAGAAGATCCATGAGGCCACCCTGAAGAGATCTACCTCCATCGCTTTCCACTGCTTAATATATAGGCTCTGTCTAGAGTCGAGGGTGGAGAGTTTGCACTAGCTGATTGAGGCCTAGCATACATTGGATCCCAGCTTGATCAATGTTGAAGAGGTCCTGGTGGCACTCCTGTGAGCATAACTTCCTTCTATGCTTGAGATGTTTTCCCTAACGCCATCGCTTGAGGGTTCACAAACTACCACCACCACTGCTGCTGCTATTGAGGAAAGGGCCTCGTAGCTCAAGGCAGATGAGGATATGGGGCCCACTACTTCTGTCACTACACCGCATGCCACTACAACATAGGGTATTCCTGGAAATACAGTTTATGTGTCTGTCACATCTCTATAGGCCCTGGGTAGAGATTATCTCATGCTAAGTTGTAGTTGACTTAGCTTGTTCATTAGATCAGGCCATGGTCTGGCTGGCCATTTTAGACCTTGAGGGTCGTGTGGAGGTATTCGCGGTTGCTACTATTCAGGATCATATCTCTATCGTGGATGACCGCGTTGACGCCTTTGAGGAGAGGATGCAACAAAACTTATGCACGACCCATTCATTAGACTTGATGGCCCTGCTGATAGAGATCTAGCGACTCCTAGCTGCATGACAACAACATTGGCAACACCGGTTGCACTATTAGTGGTCTAGTGATAGTGGTAGATCTTTTTACTCTTGAGGAGCCTGTTCATTCTTGCCATGGGAAGAGACCTAGCCTCGATGATGATCTCGATGTTGTACGATTTTAGGCAAGAATGATTGAGCAGGAGGAGCTCTAACTTGCATGGAGGACATCCAGATGAGAGGTAGAGATACGTCAACCTCGAGACGTAGAGAAGGTGAGAGGTGTTGCTCCATCTTGACATAGTACTACTACTAAGAAGACTATCGCACAAGGGGAGGGTGGCCAGACTTAGTCACACACTGGCGCTTAGGCGCCCAAGTATGAATTTTGGCCCCCATATTTTTTATTTTGCTTAGATTTTATGCATTGGTGACAATGAACATCTTTTTGATGGGCTATGAATAGTGTCACATCCCAAGCCTAGGTCCTAGATGTGACACAGTGAATGTGGAACCCAAAGGGACCCTAAACAAGCCTCTTAACATATCATTACACATCATTGGTCTCGGAAGAAATTAGACAACATAATAAGAGTATAAATGAGAGAAAAGGACTAAAGGGATACTTTCATAACATAAGAATCAAACAAGAGAGTCAAGGCTCAATACATAACATGTCCAACAACATCTGTACTACATAGATAAGAGCGGGAGCCAAGACAAGCAACTGGGCTCACCCTCATAGTCAATATATACATAAAAGAGAGATAGTCTTAGTGTATAGCATGAGATCATAGATATTGTCCCAAGAATGGAGGACTCAACAACTAGCTTGAGTGAAATCGTACTAGCTGCATGGTGAAAGATTCTCAAGCGAGGCTTCGGTTCCTACATGGTGACATCATGTAGGCATAGCGTATGCATTAGTAAGTTTGAATATCTAAGTATGTAGGATGCAATGCAACAAGAATTAGGCATCATAATCAAAATGTGTAATAATAAGTAATAGGCATAATATAACAAAATGGCATATGATCAATGCTGTAACACTCCACACCTTACAATACTAGTACAATGCAAATATAACATGATATGCTTTGGTCAAATTGGCGCCCATTTTTAAAAGTGCTCGAATTTCATGTTATAGGATGATATGTGCATCTAACGCTTAAGAGGATCGAATGTATACATGTTTTGTGTCAAACTGAGGAGATCACAACCTTAAATGAAGTAATAGAATTGAGGTGCTTGTAGAACTTAAGAAGCTAGCAGGTGATTCACCTACTTACTTAGCTTAAATTTGCGAGCTAAATGGAGACGAGGCCCGACGTCGAATTTGTCCAAGTCCGATTATTAATGAAGCTCATGTTAAGGGTGTAACTTTATCACATGTTTTATCATCGTAAATGGACTTTATTTTCATCCCAATAAGATTATAAAAAGAGCCCAAGTACATCACAACACACTCAACAATTTGGGCCCAAACCAAGTGAAGAGAAGTTTGAAAAATAGGCAGCCAAAGCCCATCAAGTTTGAGACCTATTTAGGCCCAAGTGTAAGGGCCAAGCTGCTGCATTACTAGATTAATTATATGTGGTATTAGGTGGTCAAAAGGTCAAAATAAATTTGGCCAAATTGGTTCTTTAAAAAGGGGTTACAAGCAGCAAATTTCATTTCACTCTTAGACTTGAAAAATTTCAGCTTTTCCAACTTTCTCTCTACACTTTCTTAACCTAGCAAAGCAGCCACAAGGGAACTTCTAGGGTTATTTGAGAAGCCCTATACCTTGAAGGTAGTGTTAAGTAAGTTTACATATGTATTTAGTATGGTTTTCTTTTAAAAAAATAAGAAGTATATGCTAGTATATTGTGTTGGCAAATTTGGACAACATGTGTTTAGAAAGTTGCTGCACACTTGCCTTTTGTTTTAGTGACTTCTCTATGATTTGTGGATTGTATTATGAAGAGAAGTTGATGCTCTTAACATGGTTTGAGTTATAGATATTACCCTAAGGTTGCTGCCTTGATTTTTTGTTTCATTTAACTATCGAGTTTTATTGTGCTATCTTAAGTGTAATGTTGATTGGAACATGTGGGCTGTTGGATGGAAGGCTATTGGCTCACATCCTTAATGACTTCTTGGGTTCTGTTCTAAGACTATTTTAGGACTGTTTGTATGTACAAATGTTGTTGGAACAGTTTGGTTAGAGTTGGAACAGGTTTGGAATTGTCGACGTCAAAATGTAGTAAAGGGAGGTAACATTATGCTATCCATTTGTAGGTTGTGTAGAATTGTTATATGTTGTGATTTGTGGGCTATTGTAAGATTTTTATGGCACTAAAATAGGCTTCACATGATGTGTACATGCGAATGTGTATTAGAAAATATGATTAAGGGCAGAAAGGTTGAAAGAATACACTCGGGTTTATAAATACCCGTTTGCTGCGCGTGTTTTTTTTTAATGTGATTGGGCTTCCAAGATGTATCTATTGGATGCTAATGCTAGTTTTATCACCTACTATATTGTAGATAAATATTTGGAAGAGGTAAGGCTATCCCAAGGTAGTAACAAAGTCATACAATGAGGTATGTAAGGCTACTTGTTTTCATATTACTTGGCATGAAACGTAGATTCCTCCTTGGCACATAAAGGCACTTACCAACTCCGACACAACTACTGACCATGTCTTCCCTCTTTCACACGTTCATATGCTCCCACACAAAGTCACCTTCAAATCTGTATACATACGTGGATACAAAGTCACATGAGTCCTTGTCGCTAAATAAAGTTCACGAGTTGTTTTATTTCATACACATTTCATTATTTGTGTAACATACTCTTTTCATTGTCATATTGTCTTGTATGATTATTTCTATGTCACATGCTGCATCTATAGTCCTATACCTCCAATATTGTGGCCACCAAAAGAATTATCTCAAAGGTAATTGAAAGATAAAGTATATTGTTTATTGATGGGTGGTGGCCCGAGGGGTGGAAGAATCACCTAGCCAGGGATGATCCTATTATGGGTGGTAGCCCGAGGGGTTAAGGAAGAACCTAGCTAGGGACGACCCCGATACAATTTCACCACTGGTCAGATGGTAATTTATATTACATGTTGTGCACAGACTATACAATAAAGGTAAAGTAATATAAAGAACACAAAGTACATGATCCCAAAGTATAACCAAAGGTGGTCTCTTATCCTACAGCAGTGCATAGTTTTATTTGAATTATTACTTCATATACAGTATTCCTTACCTTACATATTCAATACATTATCTCGTACTGACGTGTCTTACGGGGGACCTGCATTTCATGCTGCAGGTACAGGTGCTAGCAGATCTCCCCAGTAGGAGTACAGGATATCCAGCTGTTGTTACCAAGCTCCAGGTTGCTTCGGAGCTTTGTGTCTAGAGCTTATATTTTTGTAGTGTACAATTAGTTAAGGTGGGGCCTGTCTAGTTGAGGTAGGGCCTGTACTGACCCTTATCATATACTATTCCTTATCTAGAGGCTTTGTAGACTATGTAAATTAAAGTGTGATCATGTCTCGTACTTTAAACACCGTGGCCGCAACGGCCTAGTCACATGCATTTCCTTTTGGCTTGTTATCACTGTTTATTTTCTTAAAGGCCTGTCAAACATAGAAATCCCTCATAATATGTATAGAAAGTGCATAGATACGTGTTGGTCCTCCCGAGCCTTATCGGCAATGGGTGCCAGTCCACCCTAACGGGACTTTGGGTGTGACAAATGCATAAGTGAAACATGATTAAATAGCTCATGATCATATAGGATATCATATGTGTAGAAGAGACCAAGCTAGATTTCCAAAGTATAAACCCCTTGGTAGGTTAGTGATGATTTCACCCATTACCCTAGTGTATGAGGTACAAACTCCTCATCTAGGTTAGTGGGAATCTCACCTATCAACTTGGTGTTTGAGATAATCAACCCTCAACTAGTTTACCCAGATCAGGCATGGTCAAATGCAATACTTTATATAGAGTATATCATATACATAAGCCCATTTCATTATCATATAGTCAATCATATCATGTCTCATGCTTTGGACCTTCAACCCCTCAAGAAACCATATCCGGACATTTTATCAAACACTTAGAGGGTGTGTAATGCTAGTATAAAACTATGAAGTATAGAGATGAAACAATGCAGGAAAATACATTGTAAAACCATCAACTAACACCTCGCAACACTCTCAAGCAATATATATCAAAACCCCTCCTCAAATAAAACATTAGATCCAAGATTTAGAGCTCAAAACATGCTAAACAACCATACTTTCATGAACTCAAATCACTGTTCAATAAATTTCTTAATATAAAAAACCCACATGTAAATTCAACTTTAAGTCATGCAATTTGAGTAGGAAAGAGGATTGGACACCATGGGTGAAAGGACCAAATGGTTGAAACCCACATACCTTAGCTTGGAGATGAACTTGGTGAAGATTGGAGATGGAGACTTGAAGATTGAAGATGAATCTTGAAGGAAAACCTTAGCTTAGGATGAGGGTTTGAGACTTGAATTTGGTAGTGAAATATGGCTAAGTGTTTTACTGAGTATTGGGGAACGTTTAGGATGATATGTGGGTGAAATAAGGCTAAGTGTAGGTAAAAACATGGTTGGGAACACTTAGGCCCAAGACCCAAAAGCCTTGGACCGAGATAGAAATCACTGACAACAAAATACATAGGTCTGCGTCTGGTCCATGATGCAGACCTATCTCGGAGGTTATATTAACACATGTCCGCAACAGCTGCGCGTTGTGGTGCTGTCGAAGATTGATTCAGGATAAGAAAAATTATGAAAATTGAAATTGCTATCGTTTGCTCTTAAAATGGGGTTAGAACCTTTTCCCCCTAATTTTGACCCCGTGAACAAGAATATGAAGTCAGACTTTCGATGTCTCGTACGAATTTTGAGATATATGGAATTTAAAATTTTGAGCATTCTGAGGCACACTTTTGGGCACTTTTTGGGGTCGTTTCAAGGCCACCTAGCCTTTGATACTCGACTTTGACTTGTTGACAACTATGAAAACTCAAAACAAATTTGGTAATGTTCCTCTTCATGCCTCCCCACCATTACACTTCCCTCAAATCTCTATACATTTTAGTAGAACCGGGGTGAATAAAACAGGAAGAACCATGAGCCTCGTCAAGAATCTTTTCTCTCAAGCCATCAACACAAGGCACACACAACCTACCTTGGTATCTAAGGACACCATTTCCCCCTTGGGAGAAGGCCTCCACCTTACCATCTTTTACCAATGCCTTCAATTCCACCAAAGCGGGGTCAAGTTCTTGCTTAGCTTTCACCTCCTCAACCAATGAAGATTTAAAACCATCAACAACACCACCACCACCATTATCAACCTCTTCTAACCTAGCTCCCAATCTAGCCAACCAATGGACCTCCCTAGCCACCACTTTGCCACCATTATCAGCATGTGCTAGGATACCCATAGATACCCTACTCAAAGTATCGGCGACCACATTAGCCTTACAGGGATGATAATGCACACTCATATCATAGTCCATAAAAAGTCCTAATAACCTTATTTGTCTCAAGTTGATGTCCTTTTGAGTGAAGACATATTGGAGACTCTTATCATTGGTGAACATATCAACATGCACCCCATACAAATAATGATGCCACATCTTTAACGCAAATACCATGGGCGCTAGTTCATGATCATGAGTAGGATAAATTCTTTTCATGCACTTTCAGTTGTGTAGAAGCATAGGCTATCACATTAACGTTTTGCATTAGAACACAACCCAAACCAACTCTAGAAGCATCACAATACACAACAAACCCCTCTAGTCCTTTTGGTAGAGATAATATAAGACCGAACACAAGCTTATCTTTCAATATTTGGAAACTCTACTCACATTCATCGGTCCACACAAATTTGGCTTTCTTTTGAGTCAAATTGGTCAAAGGAGAAGCAATAGAAGAGAACCCATTCACAAACCTCTAATAATAACCTTCTAAGTCCAAGAAGCTCCTAATATCTGATGGGGTGAATGGTCTAGGCCAATTTCTAATCACATCTGTCTTCATAGAATCCACCTTAGTACCATCCCCTAACACCACATGACCTTAGAACGAAACTTTTTTTAAACAAAATTTACTTTTTTCATACTTGGCATACAACTTCTCTACCCTCAAACTTTGTGGTACTACCCT